>CAJNDT010002223.1:468133-470633 GCA_905221615.1 Symbiodinium sp. CCMP2592 | reverse complement strand
AATTCTGTTTCACAGATTGACTTCTCGTTTGTCAGGATTGCACAGTCCCAAGGCCCCGCCAGGTTTTGCCGGCCACTAAGGACCTTCCCAGTTGCATCCTGGAGGGATGGTAGTAGGCATTTCCCCCTTCTTGGTAAACTGAGGCACAGCAGGAGATACTCCGCCCAAGCCTCAAAACCCTATGACCAGCAGGCAATGGAGGACTGCTACAGACACCGTTCCCCGAAAATACAGGCATTTGCCAGGGAGGTAGACTCCCTCCTTCAGGATCATCCCCAAACCTGGCAGAGTCTCCATCAAGCAATGAACTCAGCCCTCGCGACTCACTTTCCCAAGAGAAAGGAAGCAGCACAAAGATCAGATCTCAGCATCTGGGAAGAGCGCTCTGCGTTGCGCTCACTCCCACTAGCAGTCAAGGTCTTAGCAGAGTTCTTGCCCGAGCTGCAGGTCCGTATGGTGTTCCGATGCTGGTGCACGTTTTCCCAGCAAAGTGCACAGGCGAGGGTAGCAAAGCGTCACAAGCAGGAGCGGCGGCGGCAGGAAATAGATGAACAACTCCAGCAGGCAGAGCTTAAGTCCAAGCAGGACGGGAGTCATTCCCTTTACAAGGTAATCAAGCGCTTCAGGTCGGGGAGGCCCCAGGAAAGAGTTCAGCTTCGTGATTCTGAGGGTCGCTTCCTTACTGCCAAGGAAGAAAGAAGACAATTAGAGGAATATTCCCTAGACCTGTTTGGAGCAGGGGATGACTTCCCGCTTTCAGGGATACAAGGCAGCCTGCACATCACTGAGCAAGAAGTGCAAGAACAGCTTGGCACAATAAAGCTGGCCAAGGCGGTTCCTAAAGAGAGTCCTCCCGTAGTAGCCTGGCGCTCCCTAGGTCCCCAAGCAATCCGGCTAATCTCGGACACCCTTAATAGGGAAGTCACTGCAGGAAGGCTCTCGGACAGTGTCACCTCGTCACAGATCTCCTGGCTCCCAAAGCCTCCCAAGAAGCCAGACAAACCAACCTCACTCCGTCCGATCGGGGTGATAGCACCTGAGGGTAAGGTCCTAGCCGGACTCGTGAGGAAGAGACTCAAGTCTACCCTCCAGCTAGCAATGACCGGCGTCTCTCAGTTCGGCTTTGTCCCAGGCAGGGGCACAGAGGAGGCTATCTGCAAGGCCCTCACACATGTGGACCAGGCCAGGTTCAGACAGGCCCTCACCACCAGGGCTGCAGGTAAGGGACAACAGGGGCTCAAGCTCAGAGGCAGTCTCACCATGAGCGTGGACATGAGCAAAGCCTTTGACACTGTCAACAGGCTGCGACTAAGAGAGGCCCTGGAAGCCGAACAAGCAGATCCTCTTCTGATAGAGGTGGTAGGCCATCTCCACATCAAAGCCTTGTACAAGATGACAGCCAGCGATCAGAGCTTTGAGATAGCCACACGCAGGGGAATCAAGCAGGGATGTAAGCTAGCACCCTCTTTATTCGCCTTTGCATCAGGGCTTCTCTTTAGGAAGCTCTCTGGGAAAATCAGCCCAGCAGAACTAGTGAAGCTCCTCACAATGTACGCTGACGATAGCTTGATCCAGTCGCATTTCGACTCTGTGGCCGGCCTCATGACAGCACTAGGGTACTGCGACATGCTTCTGGATCAGCTGGTAGAGCTTGGGTTCAAGGTCAATCCGTCCAAGTCAGCAATTCTGCTACAGCTGCAAGGGGGCTCAGCCTCGACCATTAGGAAGAAACTCTTTCGCCAGGTCGAGGGAGAGAAGTATGTTGAACTCCCCTCGGGCAGGCTGATATCGCTGCGCTATCAGGTTCCATACTTGGGGGTCATTCTTTCTTATCACGACTATGAAATGAAGACTCTCAAACATCGGCTGTCATCCAGTAAGCTTGCAATGTCAGAAGTAGCCCATGCAGTTCGGAACCACCGAGTCTTATCAGACAGACGTCGTCTGTCGATTTGGACAATAACTGCGTGGGCCTCTGCTCTGTATGCACTCCACGTGGTGGGGATGACACAGCAGGGATTGCAAAAGCTCCATTCACACATGATGTACCAACTCAGATTCGTCCTGCGGAGTTACTCCCAGGAAACGAAGGAATCAAACCAGGAGTTACTCCGGAGATTACGGATTCCTCACGTGAAGGAGCAGCTGCAAAAGAGAATGACCCAGTTTATAAAGAGACAGCAACACTCCGATCCCCAGCTTCTCCCACACTATAAGTTGCGTGCTGAGGCAGTTAGCCAGGCATTGGAAGGCCTCTCCACGGACTTCTCCTCGCACCATGTGGAGGATAGGCTTCTGACCTGCGGTGAATGTGGAGCATGTCTCTCTGGCACCGGAGCACTCCGTCGCCACCTGCAGAAGGCTCACCCAGATTCTCAGCAGTGCCTGAAAGGACCCAAATTTGATCCTATTTTGCATTCAATGCCAGGGTCAGCAACTTGCATCGCCTGTCGAGCAACATTCCGAACAGTGTTTTATCTGCGCAAACATGTCGAAGCAT
>CAJNDT010002223.1:455633-465633 GCA_905221615.1 Symbiodinium sp. CCMP2592 | reverse complement strand
TCAACATGAGTGCTGCGAAACAGCCTAGTGGTTCGACAAAGCATCAGCCCGTTCCTAAAGGGAAGGGTAAACGCTCTTATCAAAGGGCAGCACGTAAAGCTCTGCTTGAAGGTAGTGCGGTCTACAAGGGAAGGACGATGTCGTCAACAGAGCTTGGAGTTGCTCCGGCACATGTAAAGCCCACCAATCCCGGCAGAAGGACTCGGCCTTCGAATTTTACAGAAGATAAGAATCTCAGCTATCTATCCTGGAACGCAGGATCTCTCACAACAGCAGTTTGGGAAGAGTTACTCTCCGTACTGCAAAGTGCCGCATTTCAGGATGTGAAGCTGGTAGCAATTCAGGAAACACACTGGAGGGGCTCATGGCAATTCAGCAAGTCAGGTTGGCACGTGATCAGCTCTGGTTCCACAGGGGAGAAGGGAGCCGGGGGCCTCATAATGGTGCACTCCACGCTGTGCAAGTCACAGGATCTTCGCTACAACGAGGTTGTTCCAGGAAGAGTTCTCCAGGTCCGGGTGCCGAGCAAAGGCATCTCACTGGACGTCTTCAGCTGCTATCAATACGTTTGGCGCTCTAAGGAGACAGTCGCTCAGAATAAGGAAACCCGGAAGCAGACCCTTCACGCCCTAAGTAAGTCCATCCGAGCTGTTCCCAATCGCAACACCCTCCTTGTGCTAGGAGATTTTAACTCCTCGCTCAAGACCGACAACAAACACGTAGGGCCATGCACGATCCAGGCTTGCAGACTCGGGCATCGCGGATCTAAGGATCTCCAGACCCTACTGTCGGAGCACCAGCTAGTCGCAACCACCACTTGGGGAGTGCATAGACCAGCCACCCACGAACAAGGCAACTCTGTTTCACAGATTGACTTCTCGTTTGTCAGGATTGCACAGTCCCAAGGCCCTGCCAGGTTTTGACGGCCACTAAGGACCTTCCCAGTGGCATCCTGGAGGGATGGTAGTAGGCATTTCCCCCTTCTTGGTAAACTGAGGCACAGCAGGAGATACTCCGCCCAAGCCTCAAAACCCTATGAACAGCAGGCAATGGAGGACTGCTACAGACACCGTTCCCCGAAAATACAGGCATTTGCCAGGGAGGTAGACTCCCTCCTTCAGGATCATCCCCAAACCTGGCAGAGTCTCCATCAAGCAATGAACTCAGCCCTCGCGACTCACTTTCCCAAGAGAAAGGGAGCAGCACAAAGATCAGATCTCAGCATTTGGGCAGAGCGCACAGTGTTGCGCTCACTCCCAATGTCAGGCAAGGTCTTAGCAGAGTTCTTGCCGGAGTTGCAGGTCCGAATGGTATTTCGCTGCTGGCTGTCGCTGTCTCAGCAAAGTGGACAGGCGAGGGTAGCAAAGCGTCAGAAGCAGGAAAGGCGACGACAGGAAATAGATGAACAACTCGAGCAGGCAGAGCTTAAATCCAAGCAAGACGGGAGTCATTCCCTCTACAAGGTGATCAAGCGCTTCCGGTCGGGGAGGCCTCAGGAAAGAGTTCAGCTACGTGACTCAGAGGGTCGTTTCCTAACAGCCAAGGAAGAACGTAGACAATTAGAGGAATACTCCATTGAACTGTTTGGAGCAGGGGACGACTTCCCGCTCACAGGGATACAAGGCAGCCTGCACATCACCGAGCAAGAAGTTCAAGAACAGCTAGGCACTATAAAGCTTGGCAAAGCAGTTCCTAAAGAAAGTCCTCCCATAGTAGCTTGGCGCTCCCTAGGCCCCAACGCTACTCGGCTCATCTCGGACACTCTCAATAGGGAAGTCACTGCAGGAAGGCTTTCGGACAGCGTCACCTCGTCACAGATCTCTTGGCTCCCAAAGCCCCCCAAGAAGCCAGATAAGCCAACATCACTCCGTCCGATCGGGGTGATAGCACCTGAGGGCAAGGCCCTGGCAGGACTTGTGAGGCAGAGACTCAAGTCCACCCTCCATCAAGCAATGCAAGGAGTCTCTCAGTTTGGCTTCGTACCAGGTAGGGGCACAGAGGAGGCGATCTGCAAGGCCCTCACACATGTGGATCAGGCCAGGTTCAGGCAGGCCCGTACAACTAGAGCGGCTGGTAAGGGACAACAGGGGCTCAAGCTCAGGGGCAGTCTCACGATGAGCGTTGACATGAGCAAAGCTTTTGACACTGTGGACAGGCTACGATTAAGAGAAGCCCTGGAAGCTGAACAAGCAGACCCTCTTCTTATAGAGGTGGTGGGCCATCTCCACATCAAAGCCTTGTACAAGATGACAGCCAGCGATCAGAGCTTGGAGATAGCCACACGCAGGGGAATCAAGCAGGGATGCAAGCTTGCACCTTCCCTATTCGCCTTTGCATCCGGGCTTCTCTTTAGGAAGCTCTCTGGAAAAATCAGCCCCCCGAACTAGTTAAACTTCTCACCATGTATGCGGATGATAGCTTGATTCAGTCGCATTTCGAGTCTGAGTCTGGCCTCATTACAGCACTAGGGTACTGCGACCTTCTTCTGGATCAATTGGTTGAACTTGGGTTCAAGGTCAATCCGTCCAAGTCAGCAATACTGCTGCAGATACAAGGAGGTTCAGCCTCGACAATTAGGAAAAAGCTATTTCGCCAGGTAGATGGAGAGAAGTTTGTGGAACTCCCTTCGGGCAAGTTGATATCGCTGCTGTACCAGGTCCCATACCTGGGGGTCATTCTTTCTTATCATGACTACGAAATGAAGACCCTTAAACATCGGCTGTCATCCAGGAAGCTAGCAATGTCAGAAGTCGCCCATGCAGTTAGGAACCATCGAGTCCTATCAGACAGACGTCGTCTGTCAATTTGGACAATAACTGCGTGGGCCTCTGCTCTGTATGCCCTTCACGTGGTAGGACTGACCCAGCAGGGATTGCAGAAGCTCCATTCACACATGATGTACCAACTTCGGTTTGTCCTGCGGAGCTACTCCCAGGAAACGAAGGAATCCAACCAGGAGTTACTCCGGAGAGTACGGATTCCTCACGTGAAGGAGCAGCTGCAAAAGAGGCTGACACAGTTCATTAAGAGACAGCAACACTCAGATCCTCAGCTCCTACCACACTACAAGCTGCGCGCTGAGGCAATCAGCCAGGCTCTGGAAGGCCTTGCCATTGACTTCTCCTCGCAATCAGTAGAGGATAAGATCCTGACCTGCGGCGAGTGTGGAGCATGTCTCTCTCGTACCGGGGCACTCCGTCGCCACCTGCAGAAGGCCCACCCAGACTCGCAGCAAAGCTTGAAAGGACCCAAATTTGACCCTATTTTGCATTCAATGCCAGGGTCAGCAACTTGCATCGCCTGTAGAGCAACATTCCGAACAGTGTTCTATCTGCGCAAACACGTCGAAGCATCTACATGCCCTCGGGTAGAGCTCTTGCTTCGACAGCAGGAAGAGCTCCCTCTAGAAGCCCACAACCGGATTTCACTTACAGAAAGTCTACAGTCTGATGCTCAGGAAAATCCAGAAGGAGCAGCTCGAAATCCGGTGTTCCATGATTACCTGATGGAGCACTGTGCACTCTGCGGTCAGGTCCTTGTTGGTCAGAAAGGAGCCAAACAGCACTTAAACAAGCAGCATCCTGAAGTGATGGCCAAGCTTGAGAAAACTCTCCAACCAAGACTTGCTCAGTTCAAGGTCTTCTTTCACAAAGGAGATAGCTGTCGTTATTGCAAACTCCGTGTGGATGCCCCGGGTAGACATGCTCAGCAGTGCGTTCCAATACTGCAGGTGCACGTACTGCAGGAGGTAGCGCGTCAGCAGCTCAGTAAGCAGCCCCGAGAATATACTCGAGCAAGGCCCACGACCTCGGCGAAGACAGCCACAAAGAAGCCCACAGATTCAATGCCAGGTATTCCCCTTCCCGAATTTAGACTGAAAGGCTTTCTCCTGCTAGCCAACACTCGCAACCACTGCTATGCCAACTCAGGTCTACAGTGTCTGCACTGGCTATCTGATCCCACAGAGGCGCCTTTTCACGAGGCAGCTCGGATCAGTCTACTCGCGAGAATAACCCCTGAACACAGAGTCTTCTCGGAGCTCACCACGGGCTGGCTCTTTGACGGAGGACAGCATGATTCTGCAGAGTTCCTGCAGCAAGTGTTTCGGAATCTCTCTGCATCAAAATTTGGACAGTGGGAAACTCGAGCATCAGTTCCAGAGGGTGTGATAGTCGATGAAGAAGGGGGTGCTCCCATTCATCTCGCCACGGCGATCAAGCCCAACCTGCAGGACATGCTAGTGGCATGGTCGTCTCAGGAGCGCTCATGTGCTCTCATAGAAGCTGCACAACAGGTGTGCTTAGCCTTACCGAGATTTGCAGGTGAAGCAAAGGATCACACCTGCATTGCCATTCCACAGCAAGTTCAGATTCCTGTTTTCCTAGATCACACTTCCCGAGTCTCCTTCTGTACCTACACAACTGAGGCAGTAATCATTCACCTAGGCATGGAGGCCACTAGTGGTCATTATCGAGCAGCAGTACACAAACTAGATTCTTGGTGTATTGGCGATGACTCTCACCCTCCTAGCCCCTGCACCCTTGAAGATCCCCTGCTGCAACAAAATTGTTACGTCATTTTCTTAGCTCGCAGCGCCGTCTCTCACGAGCTCCACGCCGTAGACATTCACCCGAACAATCTCTCTGCAAGAGCTCTTCCAGCGAGCCTCGATGGATGAGAGCTTCTCCTCTAAAAGGGGAGAGGCCGCCCCCTCAGGAGGAGATTCTCCCCTGAAACGACAACGCGGTGGAGTTACTCCCCAGCAGGGCGGCAAAGGACAAAAAAGAGGGGGCAGAAGCAGGGGACGAGGAAGCGGAGGTCGAGGGAGAGGAGCAGCCAGATTGCAAAACGGGAACGGTGGAAACAATCACCAGGCACAAGGCAATGTATCGCAAGAGCTGATCAACGCAATAGCGCGGCTGGCGCTCCGGCATGATGAGCAAATCACAGCGATCGCCTCAGATGTGACATTCGTCTCTTATGTCCGAACCGAAGATCACTCGATCCTACCTCATCTTTACGAGGAATCTCAGCGAGTCAAGAACAGTCCCATCGGGATTCCTCCCAGGGCAGCTTTGACCCTGAAGTTTCTCCGTGAACTCAAGGAGAGATTGGTGACTACCAGCCGTGATAAGAGCATACAGGAGCCCCTGCAGAACGATGAGCTGATGACGCAGGACGGCGAATGGCCGTTCCTGGAGTGGAGCCCCACCGATCAGAAGATGATCGAGACGGTGGAAGACCCTCTCACCACGGCTCAAGTCGTTTCAGGCCTGGGGGACGCAATCACTAGAATTTCCTCAGATCCGGAACACATCAAGCTCTTCAAAACCTCGCGGCCGTTGACCGAAGGCATGACGGGAGGTCCGGTCCGAATCCAGATCCAACTGTCAACCAGGGCGGCCACATCTGAGCTGCAGGAAACCTTGCAGTCCTTAATTGGCAACACTGCATTTTCGCTCATAAACGCGGATTTTCAGCGACTGGGAACTCAGCCATCGCCGCTGGTTCGTCAGATTCGCGATTTGCTCTCCTGATCTTCTCCAGAGGATAAGATCTCTTCAGCTCTGCCCCACGAGTGGGCGGGACTGGAACCAAGAGCTCAGTAGAAGCAAATCTTACGAAGAGGAGTTGCTCCCACCTAGCTCCTTGCCCTAGCATGCTCATGCTCGTGAGGAGCTTGAAGCGTCTTCGACGAATGGCGAGGAGGCACTCCCGCGGAGCACTGCACTCATGTTGGCACCGCTTGAATTGCTGCACATGTTCCTCCATGACGAAGCTTTCAGGCTCAAAAGCTAATCAATTAGACTGTGGTTCAACTCCTCGACCATGTATGATCAGACGCCAACTCGACTGGCCATGATGCTGCTCCCGACGATAGCAGCGGTGCACTTTCTGCACCAGAAGTCCCAAGGTGTGGAGATACTCCCTTGGGCCGTGCTCACAGAGCTGCTAGAGAGAGTGAAGGGGCTTGGGCTCATCACTAAGGATGAGATCCTGAACCTTGCCGTGGAGATACTCCCGGAAGGTGGGATTCGACAGGTGCTCACACACCTCCCCTCCATCTCGGGCATCGATGAATGGGGACAAATCCGGCACAGACGACGAAGAGCCCTGGTCGAACAGGGGATGCAGTACCTCTCTCTGGTTCGCATCCACGCTGGAGACCTGATTTCCCCAGCAAGCCTCGGTTACCACCGGTACGACTTAGAGATAATGGAACGAGAATCCCATATCACGGGATACATCGCCAAATATCTCCCTGCTGAATACCAAGAGGCCTATCAAGCTGATGTGCAGACGTTGAGGTCTCAGTTTTTTGCTGAAGACGGCAAACTTAACCTGGCCTCGGCGACGTGGGAGGTATCTTACAATCACCTCATGGCCGCCACTTCCTGAGCCAAGTGAGAAGAGGAGATGCTCCCTAAGCAAGAGCTCCTGTAACAAATAGCGGAGTTTCTCCCTCGTTAGGCGTAGAGCTGGCGGAGTTACTCCCCAGGGGTTTTTGAACTAGTAAAGAGTCACAGGTGGAGCTTCTCCCCTAGTTGGTGGAGCTTCTCCCCCAACGAGGGGTGTACAGCTGGTGGAGTCTCTCCCTAGGGGTTTTTAAAAGCTTTGAGTCGCTGCCTGTAATAATTCTGCCTGCACTGAGCCACACTGAGCCAACAGCAATCCACCATCCGTGATGCAGGTCTCCTCGTGGTGGCCTGGAGCTCAGTGGCCTAGGCCCAGCTGCCTGCTTAGAAGCCAGCTTGAGCCAACAACCGCAGCTTTCTCTCAAGACCCAGCATCATGTCCAGACCTGAGTCAACACAGGATCCCTCGTTTCAAGCGGAGTACGAGGAATTCTGCCAGCGACGGATACGTGAACAACTTCCGCATGTCACGTATCGCAATTTCCTGCGCCAGTGGAGGCGCTCCGCTCGTGCTCACGGCGAAAGCTATCCTGCATATAAAGGAGTCTCTAAAGGTATTGGTGGACAGGAAGAGCTGGGAAGCGGAAAGGGTGGAGTCACTCCCCCTCCTCCTCCTTCCAAGAAAAGAAGTACAGGGCAAAGCGAGGGTGGAGATACTCCCCCAGCAGCAAAGGCCAAGAGTGGAGATCCTCCCTCGGGGGACCACATCACGGAAGCTGCGATCAAAGTTCTTCAGTCAGCTGGTTATACCCCCTTTCCCAGTCTGATTTCAGACTGTGATGGGAACATCACTGACCTGAACAATCACCGAATTATGGTGACAGTAACTCAGCAGCTGCGAGATGGCCTCAATCAGGCGGAACGACCCTCCCCGGAGATAGCCAATGCTCTCCTGGAGACCTTCCTGGCCTCTCGCCGGGGACTTGCCAAGGAGCCTCTGCAGCCGAAGCTTGGATATCCCACAGCTGAGGAGAATGGGTGGTTTCGTTTTGAGTATTCTTCACCGAACATTCTTCCTGCAGGGGACAGGGAGGTTGCGTTCCACGGCACACACCTGGAATGTTTGCATGGGATACTGGCCACAGGCAGGCTACTACCTTCGACACCTGACCTCTCCGGCACGCGAAGCGTCGAGGCACGACCAGGCGTGTATCTTCACAGGATGTCAAACAGGCATCTTGCTGCCGGTTACAGTTGTCTGGTGAGGATAGGACCTCGGCACATATTCGTGCGGCCCATGTTTGAGGTGGAGGCTGCGCACTCTGGATCGCAAAAAAAGGGTAAGAAAACAAACCAACTTATATACTCCTATGATGCAGTCAAAATCCGAGCGCTGCTACTGCAAATATCAACCAAGGAGACACTCACCTTAGGTGAGTACCTCCGAGAGTGGAGTGGCTTGTTGGAGATACCACTGAGACAAGCACTGGAATCCTTTTTGGCGTTGGGATACGAACTGCCTGGCGAAGCCTCGTCAAGTGGAGTCAAGGAAGGAGGAGTTGCTCCCCTTCCGGTTTGTGAGCAGGCGTCCAGCTCACAGGGTGGAGTTTCTCCCCCGACCATGGCGTCAGAGATTGACCACAGCTCAACAACGCCACGTAGCTCCACAATAGTGGCCTGGGAGGGCCAACCAGGCGATCTAGGGGACTATTGCACTGCCTCTACGAAGCCGGAGACCAGCTTCTCGTTTGAAGTCTCGAAGGCTCTAGCAGCTTCGCTCCGGCACGGACATAAACCCTACATCAGCGTCACTTCAGCTGGTTGGGCCAAATTAGAGGACGTCCTGAGATGGCCAAGAGTGCAGGCCCAGCACGCCACGGCAGGCGACCTCATGGCGGTCGTTCGGAGTAACGCAAAAGGCAGGTACGAGCTGGGCGATTGCCAAGGCCAGAAGTACATCAGGGCTCTGCAAGGACATTCTCGCTCTGATGTGGAATCCAATGAGGTGTTGGAGGAACTCACGGAGGAGATGCTCCCCAGAATGCTGTATCATGGCACATTCTGGTCCTTGTATGACTCCATACGCCAACGAGGCCTTCTGCCTCAGAACAAGATTTCCAAGGGCCGCGGCAAAGGCGGACGTGGCAGAGAGGAACGACAGCATGTTCACTTCGTCTCGGATCGGGACTATGGGAGACCTGGTGTTTCTGGATTCAGAGATAGCTCGTCGATGCTGGTAGCGGTCGATCCACGCTGAGCCATGCAGGTAGGGGTGCAATTTTTCCGTAGCAAGAACGGCGTCATTCTCACCCCTTCCGAAGTGCCCCCTTCTGTCATAGAATACTACCAGAGCCTGAAATCAGGTACTAAGTACGGAGGCGACAACAGGCCGCTCTGATCGTGAGGACCCTCACCTAATGGTGGAGTCCCTCCCCACACTGATAATTCAGCTGCTCACGCAAAAATCTATGTTATGAGGCTGAAGGTCACTTCAATTTCATCCCCAGACAGCAAGTATACCCCGAGGTCGCATGTGAAGCTCCGTGCGAAGTCGTGGGCCCGGATCTGCAAGTGAGTTGTCAGCCAAAAGTTTTCTGGAAGCTCTACTTGCCTTCTCGTACAGGCTCAACTCACCAGCTGTCTCGACTGTAGAAGCCATGCCTGAAACACCGAAGAAGAGTGGCAGCAGAGCGACCTCCCGAACCCCTCCTCCAGTGCGACGTCGGCCGCCAGCCAGTGACGCCATTCGGGAGTCCGACTCCGAAGACACAGCAGCCCCTAAAGCAGCCCCTAAAGCAGCTGGGCCTAAGGGCCCGCCGCCTCCGATGCCTGTTAATCTGTCAGGAAGTGGATCTAGCACAGATCGGACACCGGGCCCAGGTAAGGCACCTGGAGTGCCAGTGAAAGGTGGAGTCCCGGGAGGAGTTTCTCCCTTGGGACCACCGCCAAAGGCTGTGACCTCAACGATCTCCCATCCAGGGACAGGAGAGCTTCATGTCACCAGCACAAGTCCGGCAGGAGTTGCTCCGCCATCTACAAATAGCAACAACGGGCTGGAAATGGCGCTTGGCCTGCCTTTACTGAGTGTTTCATTGCCTCACCGCCTCTACTATAACATAGAGCTAGTGGTTCGTACCGAGCCTTCACAGCGAGGCTAGACACTCTCGCGAGACAGCAGTGTGCAAAATGGACGTCGCCAATCAGTCAGCGATACATTGCAAATCAGCCGGTTAACTACTTTATTAGTGCCAGAGTCTGCAGCTCGAGTCACTGAAGACACGTCCGATTCCGACTTCATTGCTTGCAGCCTTGAGGGGCGGAGCGTGTGCGAGTGCTGTGTTAAGGCACGGCTCGTCATGAAGTGACCGCGCAAGTAGCAAGCAGAGCAGCAGGTCGATCCCTCGCAAAGCGTGGACGTTAAGTTTTACCTCAGACAGTATCCTCCCGCTGCGTGTGAATGAAATGTTGTTTGTTGTTGTTGTTGTTGATTGTTGTTGTGTTTGTGTTGTTGTTTTGTTGGTTGTTGTTGTTGTTGGGTTGTTGTTGTTGTTGTTGTTTGTTTGGTGTTGTTGTGTTGTTGTTGTTGTTGTTGTTGTTTGTTGTGGTTGTTGTTGTTGTTGTTGTGTTGTTGTTGTTGTTGTTGG
>CAJNDT010002223.1:443133-453133 GCA_905221615.1 Symbiodinium sp. CCMP2592 | reverse complement strand
GGGGGCAACTGCGACGGTGTGCAGGCGGGGTAGTCACTGCCATAGGCATCAAGCCAAGACGCGGTGGGGCAGCGAGGTGTGTACGCAAAAAGGACAGCAAGCAGTTCGCCGCCGGAGTCTTAGCGCAGTGGGCACATCCGCAGCAGCGGTGAAGGGCAGGCTGCAGCAGCTGTTCGGTGGTGGTCTTGGGAATTTCTGCGTCTGCAGGTCAAGAGCATCAACATAGGCAAGCTCCGGCTGCAGCCAAACTTTCAAAAAGTCTCGGAGAAGTTGCAAAGAGAGGCCAGGAGCAAAGGGGGCCCAGGGCCCATCGTTTCACTGCAGCAAAGTCGCTGTTGCAGGTATCGATCCTGTCTTCTTTGCGGCACAACCGAATCGTGTCACTCTTCGAATCCATCGAGAGCCAGGACTACCTCCATCTGGTGACCTTGTCACAGAATGTGAGACTGCTCCGTGCAAGACTGTGGGCCTAGGGCCTAGGGCCTTCGGAAGCTTGTGCTTGGTGAGCTCGGCGCGAGGTGATGGAGCTTGTGGAGGGAGGCGAGCTGTTCGACCACATCGTAAACATAGGCTCGTTCACCGAGCCCGTGGCGCGCTATGCAGCAGAGCAGCACAGATCAGAGAACAGGGAGACAGACAGACGGAGACACTAACACGTGGCCGATATCGTGGAATCAGCCCGGGACTGCAGCATGCAGCACCGAACCTTTCAGGTCTTCATCCAAATAGCGGAGGGGTTGAAGTACATTCATTCGCAGCACATTGTCTACCGGGACCTGAAACCCGAGAATATCCTGGTCGCGCCTGTGTTGCATCCGGGGTACGTCGTTTGCTTTTGCATGGGATGCAGGTGTGCTCGAGGCTAGAGTGTAAGAACTTAACAAGAGTCTAAGGACCAGAAGAATTCTAGACAGGGCCTTCTGGAGATCAAGTTGTCAGACTTTGGACATTCCAAGCTCATCCACGACGGGTACAGCACCGCGTTGACTCGCGCGGCTTGCCTTTCCAATTGCAGCAAGCAGACGAGACTGCAGCTTGTTTGGGGCCCTGTGCCAAACGTCATTCTTACAGCAGAAATGGTGCATCAGTGCATGAGCATGTTGCTGGACAGTGGCTCAGGTTGGAACACCGCAGTACTGGGCTCCGGAGGTGTCTGATCCCTTTAAGGCCGAGCGGACCCCGGGGGCTCTGAGAGATCTTGAGACATAGTAATACTAGAATACTATATAATGAGCCAATACTACTACACATATTTCCATGAATGTTAAAATTATTAATATGACTAATATGAATATTAATATCACTATCCCCTATTCGTAGTAATAGTAATCGAGAAAAAGCAAAATTGGAGCTCCAGGCTGCCAAGGGCTACGACGAGCGAGTGGATCTCTGGTCCCTGGGCGTGGCCGCTTGGGCTTAGCCCTTGCAGAAGTAATATAGGGTTCTATAAAAGGGATTATTGTAAGGTGTTTCGGAAAATAAGGGGTACCTTAGGGCTCCTCTAAAGGGTTACTATGAGGGTACCACAGTGGTTACCTTTAACGGGCTCTATAAGGGCTTAGAGTTTCCGGAAATAAGGGTACCTTACTTTGCGGTCCTTATATCATAGAGGCTACTCAATAAGGGGCCCCTGTTATCGGAAACCCAACTATAGGGACCTAGAGAGTTACCGATACTATCTTGGGGGTTCCTTGTTGTATACTATCAGGGCCTCTCAGAAATTTCCATGAATTTGTTTAGCCAGGTTTTGTACGTGATGCTGGTGGGTGCCTATCCCTTTGATGGTTTGGGCGAGCCGATCGACGCACAAATCCGCCGTGCCTCCGTGCAGTTTCCAGCGGGGCGGAGGTGCTGCGTGACCTGTGCCATGTAAACATGCACCATATCCGGTACTGCTCCTTGTGCCTGTCACTTAAATCATTTTAGCCCATCAAACTCAAGCTCGCTGCTGGGCGGATTTGCAGGCCCAGCCAGAACGCGCAGGATCTGATCAGGGCTTTGATCCAGTCGGATCCAATGCAACGGCTGGACCTGGACCGCTGCCTTGCGCACCCCTGGGTTTCCACCAGTGCCGGCAGCCTCTCCAAGGTGCTGAATGAAGTCCGGCGGCCTGCCTGGAAGCGGAGATTCTTTTCACGGAGATCGGGTTATGTTCGGTTATTCCCGCAATCTCATTCACCGGCAGCCCCGCAGATACACCATCTCATGAACTACAAGTTACAAATTCCAACCTCCAAGCTACAAATTCCAACCTCCAAGCGTGTTCTTGGAGACAGGCAAGCACCTCCAGAAGAGAGGGAAGAGCCGTTCCAACTCCCGGGCGACCCTTCCAAGGACAGGGCACCTTATTCTCAGTGCGGGGCTTGTGCTGAATCTTCAGTTCGTAGCGAAAGGAGCAAATCGATGGTCTTCGCCGTGATCTCCAGCACTGGATCTACAAATGGCGTTGTGGCGCCACGATCCAGACCCTCAGCCAGCCCACAGAAGTAGACACAGAGCACCGGTGCACCAGAAAGTAGCGCAGCGCAAAGGCGTCCAAGGCGGGAGGTGCCGATTTGAGACTTGCCAGGAAGAGGAAGCAGGACAGCGTTGAAGCAACCTACGTCATGGCCAACATGCAACTGGGTGTGACGGAGGAGACTTGCTTGTTTAAGCATGTCCAGGCTAGAAGCTACCACGAACAACTGTTGGCCGTGCAAATATCCTTCTACTCAACTGAGTATGGGTCCTTCTGGTTGCTGCGTTTGCATCCACCAGCTGAGCTGCGTGTCCATCGCTGTTGCTTCTGCGTGCCAGGATGAGCGCCGGAAGGCTCGCAGAGAACTGCAGGACCTCATCAATTTCAATTTTCCAGGCAGGCGGCCAGTGCATCATTAACCCTCTGCTTTCCCTCATGCGTGCTGCTGTGCTTATCAAGCTGCGGATTTAAGCACACCCGGCAGATGTCTGAAGAGTTCAAAGCTTGAAATCTGATGCTGAACTGGCTGAACTAGTTCCCAAACCTCAAACAGGTCAGCACGTCAGCGGAGGCCACCGCTTTGTGCCGCGTCCATGTCCATGATGATGTGTGGCATGTCGTATCATTTTGCATCCAGCGTCCTCGTTTGAAGAGACCTTGGCGACCCCCTTTGTAAAGTTGAGGTTCCGCGATGATTGGGGGGGCGAGGGTGGGGGCGCAATATCGTCTCTGCATGGGCTTGTATCCCCTCAGAACTGTTTTCTGCGACACTCTGACGCAAAGACTCTCGGCCACGCATCTGTTTGCATGGCGGGCTTTCGCGACGTCCACGAATCTCTCGCTGCACGGAGCGGGGTGTCCAAACGCTGCCACAAGACCATGTTAAGTACTGCGTACTGCCCGTTCCCTACTAGTAGGATGTAACATAATCCTGTTAAGTATTGCCTACAGCACATTCGCATTCCTTACTAATTGCTGCTGCTAAATAAACCTGGCCCGGAAGAAAGATAATCATGTTAAGTATTGCCCACAGCCTGTTCCCTACTAATCCGAACAACCTACGGACCAAGCAGTCTAATAACTCATCGCATGCCAACAAATGCAGAAATGTGTATATGAACGGAATAGTTTCGGCTCATACACAACAGCGACTTTTCCTAGAAATCGTGCGAAAACCTAAGGAATGGACGAGTTCTAACCCATGAAAGTCACGAGCGTGTGACCAGATAGTTCGTGAGGTTCTGTTTGTTGACACATGCTCAGATGAGCCTCTTACCGTTGGTTAGTAGGGAATGGAAGAATGGGGTACAATTATAACTACCATTACTACCATTCTTCCATTCCCTACTAACCAACGGTAAGGCCTGTGAACTTGCGGTCTGCCTTGGGGGTTCTGGCAACGGCAATGCTTCGAAAGGCTGGTAATGTAGGAACCTGATTAAGAAACCTTGGGCCGTTGTTAGGGTTCCTTATATGAATCCTACTATGTGGGGGTGATAGGCCAGGGTTTCTTATCAGGTCCTACATGAGCAACGTAACGATCCCACAGGTTCGCCTGGTGCTCCGTCGACATTGCCTTCTCTTCCGGAGGAACGCATGAAGAAGTCGCACCGCTTGCTGACGCACACGTTGAAGGCCACGTCTCAAGAAAAGTCTGGCCACTGAGGTCCATAAGCCTTTTCGACATTGCAATCTGATGGAACGCACACAGGTTACGGAAAAAGATGGTGCTGGCGTGGAGTTGGAGCCAGAAGCAGGCGGCATGAAAGTGATGAAGGCTACTTGCCAGCAGTGCAGATCAGGCCTCACTTTCCTGCCGAGTTTTCCAATTTTGCTGTGGGCTGTCTTGTGAGTCCAAGTCCTCTGCTTGCCTTGCCACGAGCGTGGAGATGACCTCAGGGATCCACGCCACCAGCCCCGTTTCTACGGAAGAACCGGTCGCCAAAAGCAGGGGTCCAGCAGGCCCAATCCCGAGCGTAACAAGGCGACGGCAAGCGAAGGCGAAGCCGGAGCCAGAAGCGATTCAGTATGAGGTTTGTGTTGCAAATCTCAGGTTTTTCCCAAGCCGGGACAGCCTGGCCTGGAGGCAAAGGATCTAATCATCAACATCGATGGAATGCCCCTCCGCGGCACGCCTGAAACGGTCGGGCACCCTGTTCGACACCTGCAAATGGCCGTGCCGCTGTGCCTTTCGCGCTGATTGCAGGTCGAGGAGATCTTCGGGCGGCACTTCAGAGATGGAGTTCAGCTGACTATCAAGAGGTTTCAGAGGTGACTTCAAGATTCTGCAGTGCTGTGTTTCCCGCAAACTGGTGTCTCTAGTTCTGGCAACTTAATAGTTGCTAAACAGTAGCTTCTCACCTTGGCACGATGCCGCACACATACTTGACAACCAGAAGTATGCACAAGGTGTTGTGCCCATGCTTGGCTCACCCGAAAAAAGTCACACTTTGCAAATCTAAGCCTTGCGACCCATGAGCAATCTCAAAGCTTATAGGTAGGCAGCGCCACTGCATGCATTGTTGCAATTCTCATGCTGTGCCATTGCACTGGCTGCTTTGTCGCACTTTGGGAACATTTGGGAACCAGGTGGTTTGTGACATTTTGTGACTTTGCTTTGGCCCAGGCTGCCCTAAGAAGGGGTAATTCACTAGCTGTTTGTATGCCGTCATGGAGCCTGAGCCCGAGACGTTGGCGTCGCTGCTGGCTGACTGGCTAGCAGAGCGCTTCAAAGAAGAACGCTCTGTAGCTGAAATCAGACACGAGGCTGTGATCGCTGATATGCGGAAGGCTTTCACTCCCATTGATACCAATGGGAGCGTTGATGTCGGTGCGAGCGTTGATGTGAGTGCTGTGAGTGCGAGCCTCGAGCCCGTCGAGCCCTTGGCAGCTCAAAGCGTCATCGAAGCGGAGTCCGAGGACGTACCTCCGCCCTATGTAAAAACAAGGCTCAAGATGAAGAGGTCCTTCGCAATAGGAAATCTTCGACGTGCAGGGACGCATGGAACTCTTGGCACCTTCTCAAGCATGGCCTCGGCGGCCTCGGCTTCGGCGAGTAGTAGCCGAGTCGGTCAGCCGAGCCCTCTCTCCTTGAAAGACTCCCTTTCGGTCGCGAAAGGGGCTGGGCTTCCCATTTGGCATCCGTCGGCTATGGTGCGCTCTTATGCCTTTGAGCTATTCTTTGCCTTCCTGATCTTGCTGCAGTCTATCACCATGGCAATCGAAGTGCAGTACACTGGGCTACAGTGGGGCTTCGAGCTGCAGTACGCAGGGTATGACGTTCCAGCTTCCCAGGTATGGCAGTCTGTGCCGAGTTTTATTCAAGGGATCGACGTGTTTTTCGGCATCCTATTTACCATAGAGGTCGTGCTGAAGACTGCCGTTCTGGGGCGCAGCTACGTCAAGGACGCCTGGTCTTGGTTTGACATCGTGTTGGTGTGCTTATGGTGCTTGGATACAGGACTGTCTCTGTTGCCACTGGACAGCCCCACTCTTCGGCTGTTGCGACTGGTCCGGCTCATTCGACTGGTGAAGTTGGTACGTGCCGTCCAGGGGTTCGACTCTTTGATTATCATGACTACCGCCTTGAGGGATTCTGTGAATGCCTTGTTCTGGGTCGCCATGATCATGCTTGTGGTGGAGATGATGTTTGCTTTACTCTTGAACCAGGTGTTGATGAGCCTCGTCCAATCAGGCTTGGAGCTTTCAGCTGAGGACGAGAAAACGCTGTTCGAGTACTTCGGTACTTTTCCCAGGTCCATGCTGACCATGTTCCAGTTCACACTTGGGACTTGGGTGCCAGTGGCCCGCATACTGCAGGAGGTAGTCAGTCCATACTTCAACATTTTCTCGCTCCTGCACAAGGTCACCGTGGGTTTTGCATGCATCGGAGTTATCAACGGCGTGTTCATGCAAGAAACGCTCAAAGTCGCGCAGTCGGATGATGTCATCATGATGCGGGATGTAGCAAGACGAGAGAAAATCCATGCTTCCAAAATGAAAGATTTCTTTCGCTATGCTGACCACTCCAAGGATTATGTCATAACTCGTGAGGAATGGCAGCGCGTGATGGAAAGCACTCATGCTCAGCACTGGTTTGAAGCTCAGGGCCTCAATATGGAAGATGCCAACGCAGTCTTCAGGTTACTTGACAAGGATGGCAGCCAGAGCATCACGATGGACGAGCTTATCAAGGGAGTCAACCAGCTGAAGGGCCCCGCGCGAAGCCTTGACCTTCTTATGATGACTGAGCGCAATGCTCAGCTCCTGTCACACGTGACAGACCTCATTCGGAATCACGGCAAGAAGGCCCCCGGTTCCGGATTCCCCAGTCCTACAGGCACCAAAGGGCCGTCTCAGACAGCCTTTGGTTTTCAGGTGTAGGCAGGTGCCAGATAACTTCGGAAAGCTGTCGAACCTTCAAGAGGTTCTTCATGCCTGTTTCACCTACAACGCCGTACTTAGCCGAGCATTCATTCAAGGTGTTCGGCTACGTTTGGCCCCCGCAGGAACACGCTAAAGAGGCTTGCCTCATCTTGTCTGATGTCAGGGGCCCCCCACAGTAAGCTTGCATGCTGACTTGCCTGATCCTATCCAAATGCGACGAGAGATCATTTCCGAAACTCTTACGACACTACTGCCATGCCGGTGGCTCAAGGTAGGAATAGGGTTTGCAATTGCGGCCCACATAGACCCGTAGGTTGCAATAAGAATTATGTTGTGAGACGCTCACTCAGCCTGGGTCTTCTTAGTCGCGAGCTGGCAGCCCGGTGCTGTACCATACGGGTCGCCCACCCATGGCAGCCAATCTTTGAGATCCTGGCCCTGCCGACGATGGCGCAGCATCGTGGGAAATAACTCCCTGTGGATGAGCCTTGACCTCCCCAAATTCCTTGGCCCCGGCTGCTGTGTCCAGAAAGCACTGACCTCCGAAAAGGTGAAGGGTCTGGCAGACAGTGGCGGCCGGAAATGATAGCAATAAGTCGAGAAGAGCGTGACAATGCATGACAATGCCAATTCCAGTTCGTGACCCTGGTTTGGGTCGATGCACCATGCCTTCTGGGCCAGCCTTCGACCGAACAAGATCTGTCTGCAACTTCTATTGGCTGCCGTTGGCCATCTTCGGAAGACGCGGAGAGGAAGGGTTCGAGCCAAATCTGAAGGGGTCTGCATTGGATCTTTCGAAACCAGTCGACTCTGCGCTGCTTGCTTGCCACATAGATCTTTGACATGATCTTGTGTGGCTACAATTCGGGTTCGACTGAGATTGCGGAATTACACATGCGAGAAGTCAGATGCGGTGAGAGCCCACAGCTATTTTTCACGAGCCAGCAGGAATGTGCCGCGGCATGGTGTGATGTCGTAGAGGATTACTACCACTGGCATGGAGATGGTATGAGATGGTCACATGGGGGCGTATCGAGCCATGTGCGATCTCCGGCAGCCGCACTCTTACCCGACCTTCTGAGACATGTCCCCAGCGAGCCACTATGCGACGCCAGCAAAACGAATGTGCTCAAGCAATCGAGGTAGCGCTCCCAGGCCTTCATCGAGTACATGTCAGCTGTAGGCTTTATGTCGCTAGTTAGACTACGGGCGTAACATGCATAAGAAAAATGCGCGCGAAAAAGCCTTGTGGTTTGCTAGTGCGCGATCGAATCTCTGCCCCGAGCGCTAGCTTCTCCGGCATGATGCACTTGGTCAGCCGCAACAGGCCCAAAATGCTCCAAAGGAGAATCTGCGTAGAACTTGGTACACTGTTGTGGGAACAGGCTCGCCATGGAATCTGGCGCGCGCATTACCCCCGAGCTTTTGAGTTGGGTGCAATCAGCTTTGGCACGTGAGCTCCAGGCTTTGGAGAGAGGCCATGAAGCCGTCGTCGAGCACCTTCAGGTGCTGGCAAAGGTATCGGACACACGGCTGCAGGTGGAGAAGCCAGAACTCGAGCTTGGAGAAATAAGCATGGTTGAACAAGTTGAGCACGAACCCTCGGAGACTTTCCACTTCCAGAGCGAGCAGAGTGGTGCATCTACAGCCAAGAACGAAGTCAAAAGACCGACCACGATCAAAAGAAGTCCATCTTCATTGAAAGATTCGTTGACCTTAGATGATGGGCCGCAGAAGCCCTTCTGGCATCCAGACCGCTTCGTGAAGTCTTGTGGCTTTGAGGTTTTCTTCTCCTTCCTTATATTTCTTCAAGCTGTGAGCATGGCGATAGAGGTGCAGTACACGGGCCTGCAGTGGGGCTATGAGCTCCAGTACACGGGCTACTCCGTCCCTGCGTCGGAGGCATACATCGTTCCGTACTCATGTTTGATTCGCCCCCCCTTCGGAGCATCATTTGGTTTCTTTTTTGGTTTTTTCGGATACCGGGTAGAGCTGTTCCCGGCCAGGTTTGCGCCGAAATCAAACGGCTAGCTGCTAGCTGCACCCTTAGGAGGAAATCTTCGTACTACCAGGAAGCAGCAACAGAATCACGGCTCGAAAGCGCTTGCACACGCCCAGTTCCGTTGTGTCCGTGCCCCGCAGGCATGGCCGGGAGTGCCTGCGTTTCTTCAAGCCATCGAGATGTTCTTCGGGTGTTTTTTCTTGATGGAGATGGTTCTGAAGCTCTGCGGCCTTGGAAAGGAGTTCTTCTACGACCTGTGGAACTGGTTTGACTCGTCACTAGTGATGCTTTGGCTCGTTGACACGCTCCTCACAAATCTCCCGATCGAGACGCCTTTCCTGAGGTTGATACGGTTGATGAGATTGATCCGGCTCGTGAAACTTGTGCGATTTGTACAAGGCTTCGACTCTCTGATTGTGATGACAACGGCTCTGCTTCACTCCGTGAACGCCTTGCTCTGGGTTGCTGTTATCATGATAATGGTTCAGCTGCTGTTTGCGCTTCTGCTCAACCAGGTCTTGATGACATTGGTTACATCGTCAATTTTTGAGTTCTCTGTCGACGAGCAGACGCAGTTGTTTGAGTACTTCGGTACTTTTCCCCGTGCTATGCTGACAATGTTTCAGATGACACTGGGCACGTGGGTTCCAGTCGCTCGCATTCTGCAGGAGCTGGTCAGCCCGATATTCAACTTGTTTACCATCGTGCATAAGGTGACGGTCGGTTTCGCTTGCATAGGAGTTATCAATGGTGTGTTCATGCAAGAAACGATGCGAGTGGCACAGACAGACGATGTGATCATGATGCGGGATGTGGCCAGGAAGGAGAAGATCCACAGCAAAAAGATGCATGACTTTTTCCAGTACACGAACCGCTCAGGTTCCACCATCACCAGGTCGGAATGGAATGCAGTGATGGGAAATGCCGGTGCCCGGCATTGGTTTGCAGCGCAAGGCCTCCCAATGCAAGACCCTGATCTCGTCTTCGACCTCCTCGACCAGGACAAGAGCGAGTGTGTCGGGATGGACGAACTGCTCAGAGGGGTGTCTCAGACAGATTCAGACCATCAGTGTCACTGTGTTGCGCTGTTGCTGCGGCACTCCAGGCCCGTTTGTCACCTTTGGTGCATGTGAGCTTGAATTTATGTGGGCTGG
>CAJNDT010002223.1:255000-443033 GCA_905221615.1 Symbiodinium sp. CCMP2592 | reverse complement strand
GTAAGCCTCTCGGCTCAGGAAAGGTCAGGCTAGTACAGTTGCCTTTTTCCTTTCTTGCCATGGCAGTTGTCAGCGCCTGAGCAGTCCCGGTCCCAAGTCCGGGAGGGAGTATTAGATTTACAGCTCTCTAACATCTCCCAGAGGTGAGGGTTGTCGGTATTGCGAAGCCGACAGGAGCCGTACTCAACATGAGTGCTGCGAAACAGCCTAGTGGTTCGACCAAGCATCAGCCCGTTCCTAAAGGGAGGGGTAAACGCTCTTATCAAAGGGCAGCACGTAAAGCTCTGCTTGAAGGTAGTGCGGTCTACAAGGGAAGGACGATGTCGTCAACAGAGCTTGGAGTTGCTCCGGCACATGTAAAGCCCACCAATCCCGGCAGAAGGACTCGGCCTTCAAAATTTACAGAAGATAAGAATCTCAGCAATCTATCCTGGAACGCAGGATCTCTCACAACAGCAGTTTGGGAAGAGTTACTCTCCGTACTGCAAAGTGCCGCATTTCAGGATGTGAAGCTGGTAGCAATCCAGGAAACGCACTGGAGGGGCTCTTGGCAATTCAGCAAGTCAGGTTGGCACGTGATCAGCTCTGGTTCCACAGGGGAGAAGGGAGCGGGGGTCCTCATAATGGTGCACTCCACGCTGTGCAAGTCACAGGATCTTCGCTACAACGAGGTTGTTCCAGGAAGAGTTCTCCAGGTCCGGGTGCCGAGTAACGGCATCTCACTGGACGTCTTCAGCTGCTATCAATACGTTTGGCGCTCTAAGGAGACAGTCGCTCAGAATAAGGAAACCCGGAAGCAGACCCTTCACTCCCTAAGTAAGTCCATCCGAGCTGTTCCCAATCGCAACACTCTCCTTGTGCTAGGAGCTTTTAACTCCTCGCTCAAAACCGACAACAAACACGTAGGGCCATGCACGATCCAGGCTTGCAGACTCGGGCATCGCGGATCTAAGGATCTCCAGACCCTACTGTCGGAGCACCAGCTAGTCGCAACCAACACTTGGGGAGTGCATAGACCAGCCACCCCCGAACAAGGCAACTCTGTTTCACAGATTGACTTCTCGTTTGTCAGGATTGCACAGTCCCAAGGCCCCGCCAGGTTTTGCCGGCCACTAAGGACCTTCCCAGTTGCATCCTGGAGGGATGGTAGTAGGCATTTCCCTCTTCTTGGTAAACTGAGGCACAGCAGGAGATACTCCGCCCAAGCCTCAAAACCCTATGACCAGCAGGCAATGGAGGACTGCTACAGACACCGTTCCCCGAAAATACAGGCATTTGCCAGGGAGGTAGACTCCCTCCTTCAGGATCATCCCCAAACCTGGCAGAGTCTCCATCAAGCAATGACCTCAGCCCTCACGACTCACTTTCCCAAGAAATAAATAGATCCCCTACTAAATAAAGTCGAAGTCAGCACAAGAGCAATCTCTCAGCTGGAAGTAGCGACTCTGCGGTGCGCCGCACTCCCGCTATAGCATCAAGTCTTAGCGAGGTCTGTCCCGAGCCTGCAGGGATGTCCCTACGTGTTCCGTGCGGGGCACGTTTTTCCCCCAGAAGTGCCAGGCAGAGGTACAAAGCCGGCCAAGCGGAGCGGCGGGGGGGCAGGGAATCGATGAACAACTCCGCAGGGCAGAGCTTAAGTCCAAGCAGGACGGGAGTCATTCCCTTTACAAGGTAATCAAGCGCTTCAGGTCGGGGAGGCCCCAGTAAAGAGTTCAGCTTCGTGATTCTGAGGGTCGCTTCCTTACTGCCAAGGAAGAAAGAAGACAATTAGAGGAATATTCCCTAGACCTGTTTGGAGCAGGGGGTGACTTCCCGCTTTCAGGGATACAAGGCAGCCTGCACATCACTGAGCAAGAAGTGCAAGAACAGCTTGGCACAATAAAGCTGGGCAAGGCGGTTCCTAAAGAGAGTCCTCCCGCAGTAGCCTGGCGCTCCCTAGGTCCCCAAGCAATCCGGCTAATCTCGGACGCCCTTAATAGGGAAGTCACTGCAGGAAGGCTCTCGGACAGTGTCACCTCGTCACAGATCTCCTGGCTCCCAAAGCCTCCCAAGAAGCCAGACAAACCAACCTCACTCCGTGCGATCGGGGTGATAGCACCTGATGGTAAGGTTACAGCCGGCTCGTGAGGAGGAGAACCTCAGCTGTCACCCCTCCACTCAGCATTACCGGCGGTCTCTCAGTTCTCTTTGTCCCAGGCGGGGTCACAGTAGGACTGCTCCTGCAAGGCCCTCCCATTTGACCAGTGCCCGGTTCAGACAGCCGCCCTACCACCAGGGTCTGCCAGGTACGGGGACAACAGGGGACTTCGATCTCAGAGGCGTCTCTCACCATGACGGGACGTGTCGCAGCTTTTTGACCCTGTCACATAGGCTGCGACTCAAGCGAGGCCCCTGGAAGTCCGCACAAGCAGATCCTCTTCTGATAGAGGTGTTAGGCCATCTCCACATCAAAGCCTTGTACAAGATGACAGCCAGCGATCAGAGCTTTGAGATAGCCACACGCAGGGGAATCAAGCAGGGATGTAAGCTAGCACCCTCTTTATTCGCCTTTGCATCAGGGCTTCTCTTTAGGAAGCTCTCTGGGAAAATCAGCCCAGCAGAACTAGTGAAGCTCCTCACAATGTACGCTGACGATAGCTTGATCCAGTCGCATTTCGACTCTGTGGCCGGCCGGCCTCATGACAGCACTAGGGTACTGCGACATGCTTCTGGATCAGCTGGTAGAGCTTGGGTTCAAGGTCAATCCGTCCAAGTCAGCAATTCTGCTACAGCTGCAAGGGGGCTCAGCCTCGACCATTAGGAAGAAACTCTTTCGCCAGGTCGAGGGAGAGAAGTATGTTGAACTCCCCTCGGGCAGGCTGATATCGCTGCGCTATCAGGTTCCATACTTGGGGGTCATTCTTTCTTATCACGACTATGAAATGAAGACTCTCAAACATCGGCTGTCATCCAGTAAGCTTGCAATGTCAGAAGTAGCCCATGCAGTTCGGAACCACCGAGTCTTATCAGACAGACGTCGTCTGTCGATTTGGACAATAACTGCGTGGGCCTCTGCTCTGTATGCACTTCACGTGGTGGGGATGACACAGCAGGGATTGCAAAAGCTCCATTCAGACATGATGTACCAACTCAGATTCGTCCTGCGGAGTTACTCCCAGGAAACGAAGGAGTCAAACCAGGAGTTACTCCGGAGATTACGGATTCCTCACGTGAAGGAGCAGCTGCAAAAGAGAATGACCCAGTTTATAAAGAGACAGCAACACTCCGATCCCCAGCTTCTCCCACACTATAAGTTGCGTGCTGAGGCAGTTAGCCAGGCATTGGAAGGCCTCTCCACAGACTTTTCCTCGCACCATGTGGAGGATAGGCTTCTGACCTGCGGTGAATGTGGAGCATGTCTCTCTGGCACCGGAGCACTTCGTCGCCACCTGCAGAAGGCTCACCCAGATTCTCAGCAGTGCCTGAAAGGACCCAAATTTGATCCTATTTTGCATTCAATGCCAGGGTCAGCAACTTGCATCGCGTGTCGAGCAACATTCCGAACAGTGTTTTATCTGCGCAAACATGTCGAAGCATCTACCTGCCCTAGGGTAGAGTTTTTGCTTAGACAGCAGGAAGAGCTACCCTTAGAAGCACAGAACCGGATCTCACTCGTAGAAAGTCTACAGTCTGATGCCCAGGACAATCCAGAAGGCGCCGCTCGAATCCGGCGTTCCATGATTACCTGATGGAACACTGCGCACTCTGTGGTCAGGTCCTCGTAGGCCAGAAAGGAGCCAAACAGCATTTAAACAAGCAGCATCCTGAGGTGATGGCCAAGCTGGAGAAAACTCTCCAACCAAGACTCAATCAATTCAAGGTCTTCTTTCACAAAGGAGATAGCTGTCGATACTGCAAACTTCGTGTGGATGCCCCGGGTAGACATGCTCAGCAGTGCGTTCCATTACTGCAGGTGCACGTGCTGCAGGAGGTAGCGCGCCAGCAGCTCAGCAAGCAGCCCCGCGAATATACTCGAGCAAAGTCCACGGCATCGGCGAAGACAGTCACAAAGAAGCCTTCAGATTCAACGCCAGGAATTCCTCACCCCGTGTTTAGACTGGAAGGCTTTCTCCTGCTAGCCAATACTCGCAATCACTGCTATGCCAACTCAGGTCTGCAGTGTCTCCACTGGCTATCAGATCCTTCAGAGGCGACTTTTCAAGAGGCATCCCGGATCAGTCAGCTTGCGAGAATAACCCCTGAACACAGAGTCTTCGCGGAGCTCACCATGGGCTGGCTCTTTGACGGAGGCCAGCACGACTCTGCTGAGTTCCTGCAGCAAGTGTTTCGGAATCTCTCTGCATCAAGATTTGGACAGTGGGAAACTAGAGCCTCAGTACCGGAAGGCGTGATAGTGGACGAAGGAGGGGGCTCTCCCATTCATCTTGCCACGGCGATCAAGACCAACCTACAGGACATGCTAGTGGCATGGTCGTCTCAGGAGCGCTCATGTGCTCTCATAGAAGCTGCACAGCAGGTGTGCTTAGCCTTGCCGAGATTCGCAGGTGAAGCTAAGGATCACACTCGCATCACAAGCCCACAGCAAGTCCAGATCCCTGTCTTCCTGGACCACACATCCCGAGTTTCGTTCTGTACCTACACAGTAGAGGCAGTGATCATTCACCTAGGAATGGAGTCCACTAGTGGTCATTACCGTGCAGCTGTACGTACAGCAGATGCCTGGTATGTTGGTGATGACTCCCACCCCCCTAGTCCCTTTACCCTCGAAGATCCCCTGCTTCAAGAAAATAGCTACGTCATCTTCCTAGCTCGCAGCGCCGTCTCTCACGAGCCCCAGGACGTAGCTAATCTCCCGAGTAATGTCTCTGCAAGAGCTCTTCCAGCGAGCCTTGCGGAGATGCTCCCTTAGGAGGAGACTCTCCCCAACAATCGGAGGAGTTTCTCCCCTTGCCATGTGTTTACAGCTGGTGGAGTTTCTCCCCAGGGGTTTTTTAAACAGTAGGAGAACATCAGGTGGAGTTTCTCCCCTCGGGTGGAGTCACTCCCCCTCCTCGTCCTTCCAAAAAGAGAAGCACTGGGCAAAGCGACGGTGGAGATACTCCCCCAGCAGCAAAGGCCAAGAGTGGAGATCCTCCCTCAGGGGACCCCTCTCCACAACAGGCCACCGATGCCGCATAAGACTCTGAAGACACATTCGTGCCAGAGTCTGCAGCTCGAGTCACTGAAGACACGTCCGATTCCGACTTCATTGCTTGCAGCCTTGAGGGGCGGAGCGTGTGCGAGTGCTGTGTTAAGGCACGGATCGTCATGAAGTGACCGCGCAAGTAGCAAGCAGAGCAGCAGGTCGATCCCTCGCAAAGCGTGGACGTTAAGTTTCACCTCAGACAGTATCCTCCCGCTGCTTGTGAATGAAATGTTGTTGTTGTTGTTGTTGTTGTTGTTGTTGTTGTTGTTGTTGTTGTTGTTGTTGTTGTTGTTGTTGTTGTTGTTGTTGTTGTTGTTGTTGTTGTTGTTGTTGTTGTTGTTGTTGTTGTTGTTGTTGTTGTTGTTGTTGTTTTTTTTGTTTTTGTTGTTGTTGTTGTTGTTGTTGTGGTTGTTGTTGTTGTTGTTGTTGTTGTTGTTGTTGTTGTTGTTGTTGTTGTTGTTGTTGTTGTTGTTGTTGTTGTTGTTGTTGTTGTTGTTGTTGTTGTTGTTTTTTTGTTGTTGTTGTTGTTGTTGTTGTTGTTGGTTGTTGTTGGTGTTGTTGTGTTGGTGTTGTTGTTGTTGTTGTTGTTTGTTGGTTGTGTTGTTGTTGTGTTGTTTGTTGTTGGTTGTTTTGTTTTGTAGTTGTTTGTTGTGTTGTTGTTGTTGTGGTTGTTGGTGTTGTTGTTGTTGTGTTGTTGTTGTTGTTGTTGTTGTTGTTGTGTGTTTTGTGTTGTGGTTGTTGGTGTTGTTGTTGTTGTTTGGTGTTGTTGGTTGGTGTTGTTGTTGTGGTTTGTTGGGGTTGTTGTTGTTTGTTGGTGTTTGTTGTTGTGTTGTTGTTGTTGTTTGTTGTGTGTGTGGGTGTGGGGGGTGGGGGGGGGGGGTTGTTGTTGTTGTTGTTTTTCTTGTTGTTGTTGTTGTTGTTGTTGTTGATTGTTGTTGTTGTTGTTGTTGTTGTTGTTGTTGTTGTTGTTGTTGTTGTTGTTTGTTGTTGTTTGTTGTTGTTTGTTGTTGTTTGTTGTTGTTTGTTGTTGTTTGTTGTTGTTTGTTGTTGTTTGTTGTTGTTTGTTGTTGTTTGTTGTTGTTTGTTGTTTGTTGTTTGTTGTTTGTTGTTGGTTTTTTTTTGTTTGTTGTTGTTGTTGTTGTTGTTGTTGTTGTTGTTGTTGTTGTTGTTGTTGTTGTTGTTGTTGTTGTTGTTGTTGTTGTTGTTGTTGTTGTTGTATGTGTCTGGTCAGCTGCATGTTGGTCCATTCCGCCCTGTATGCACATGGAACTGTGAACATATTAAGAGAACGGTACCGTGCTTGAACGGATGTGTTTGGTAGTGCACGCAACGGACCCCCGCCGAAGCCACCCGGTTCGAGCGGGGATCCGTTTCCGCAGTTTTTCTGTAGATCTCCTGGACTCCCGCTCCCGGATGGCTCGAGGCCAGAATTGACTTTACTCTGCCTCCGCTCCCCTGCTTGTTCTACCCTTTATCAAAAGGTAGACGACGGGGACGTTACCGCAGACGTCGTTCTTCTTCGTCGTCTGGTAGACGGGACACGTCAGGCCGGTTCTGCCGTCTGTCTGTTCCCTTTTCCTAGTTTGGCTTATTCGCCAAGCTCCTCTGGTTCTCGTGACCGTCGCCGTCGCTGGCTCAGTGCTTTCGCTGACCGCACGGTTGGTGCATCTTTTGCCTTTCAGGTCCGAGCTCTTCCCCATCGGCCTCGCGCAGCCGGCTCAGTTTCTGACCGCTGCCGCCTGCCGCTTATTCTGGTGCACCTGTCTTTCAGGTCACCGGTCCCGATCTCCCTCGTTACGAATATTGGACCCTCCGGCGCTGCAGGACTGTTTGCTCCTCTGCGTCAGGTGTGTCTGTACTTGCAGTTGTTTCTGCTCTTGAGGGACGTGCTCTCTGCCGCAGCCGTCTTGTTCACGTCTGCTGTGCCCCCTTCTCGTCCTTTTCTTCTGTCCGCCTGCGATGACGGCTTCATCTGCTCCCGTTGCGGACCGCCGGCCCTGCGAGCCCTCTCCGTCGGAATCCACCTCGGAATCGCGCCCTGTGCGTCCTACAGAGGGCTCCGCTCCCGGTCCGGCTCCGCTGCATTCGCCCACTTCTGCCGCTGACGCCGCTTCCGAGACTGACGTCCCGGTTGCGCCGGCAGAAGCTGACTCTGCCATGCCACCGGCACGGTTCCTGGAACCTGAGGCGGGGACTTTGGCTTTTTCTGACGATCCCAAAGCCTCTGCCCCGTCTCCGCCGTCGGCAGCATGGTCTGACATCGTGGCGTTCCTTGACAATCCGGAACCGGCCATGGCAGCTGCTTTTTCGTCCCTGCCGACTTCTGATCTGCTCCGTCTCAGTGCGGGTACTCTGTCCGCCATTTCCGCCAGGCTCGCCTGGTACGACGGCAGCTCAGCACCCGCTCTGCCTCCGGTTGTTCCGACCCCGCCTCCTTCTGTTGGAGGCCGCACGGGTCCGCCGGTGAAGGAGCCGCCCGCCAAGGGCGCAAGTCAGGCCGCAGGTCCGATTCCGCAGCAAAAAGCCTGCCCTCTGCCACACCCCAAGCTCAACGCCCCGCCGGCCGCTCCCGTCCGCGCCAACCCCCTGGCGGACGTTGCTTCCGGAAGCGGTGCCCCTCCTCCGGCACCGGAGGTAACCGCACCCGCCGCTGCACCTGAGTCGACCGGTCCGCCCGCCACCCGCGGCCGCGCATTTGAGGAGGCGTGTTGGTCCGCGCAGCTCGACCCACGCAGTCTGGCTCCGGACACCTACCGGTGGGTCGATGTCACTCCGCGTCTGCCACCGCGGCTCAGCACTGCTCCCTGGAGTTCCAGGGAAGGTTGGCAGATCCGCGTGAACACTCCGACGACGCCGGAGTATGGCACAGGCCAGCCTGGTGGCCTTTTCCGGATCTGTTTTGTCTGCGTCCGGACGAGCACCCGGACTACATCAGTCCGCTGGCCCCGGCAGAGCCCTTGCAGCACCTCGCTCTGCGAGGTTACTGCACCCACATCTGCACCCGCTTGGCCACAAATTCCGAGGGCAACAGATGCCTTGGAATGTGTCTGCGTCCGATCATGGTGGGCGAAAGGTCCGGCCATGATGGCCACACCTGCTACCACTGCCTCACAGGTAGGTGAGCCATCTGTCCGTCTCCGCATCCGCCCTGCGTCCGACGCCGTAAGTGCTCGGCTGCTGGGCTGCGTCTGGTTTCGGCCTCCCCCGGTCCTTTTTTTTCAAGTATCCTTAATCGAGGGCGAGCCTTCGGCTCCCCTCTTCCTTCTGCGGCTGAATCTTCATGATTCTGCCCGCCGTCTTCTCTTCTGCAGCGGTCGGCATCCGCCCGTCCGCCTGCCGACCCTTACTTGCTGCCTCGCAGTCTCTTTAAAACAGTGCGTATGTTGCAGTCCTTTGCTTTTGCAGTTCTTTGTTTCCTTCTACACCGCTGCTTGTGTCTTGCTCAGGACCCCGACTTGTTGCTCTTCGAGACAGGCCACGGGCTTTCACTTCTGACGTGTTTTCTGTTTGCACCTGACAGGTTCACCTGGTCTTCTTCATTCGGCGGCTTCCGCGCAGAACGGGGTGGCTGACCCAGGTCTCTCCGCCCTCGGCGTTGGCTCTTCTCCGTTTCCGGACATTGTGCACTCTCCGCAGGGCATCCGTCCCAGCGGACCGCCCTCCTTCTCTGCGCCTGCCTCTCCGCTGAGCCTGCTGGCTACCCCCAGCCCGCGACCACACTTGCTCACAACTCCACCTTCTGCGTCCACCTCTCATGTTGGAATTCCCTCTTGTCCGGGCGCCAGCACCAGTGGCACGACCTGGTCAATTGTTTCCCCGATCTGCTCTGCCTCTGCTTCGGCTTCTCTGGTTCGGCCTCCATCACGCTGGGCTTCAGGCACCTTGTCGGCGTCCTACAGACCTCGTGCGCTCATGCCACCGGCATCCAGTCCGGCGCCCGCTCCGGCGCTTTCTCCGCCTCTTCGCGGGTTTCCGGCCCCCCCGTCCAGACCTGTTCCGACCCCGCCTCCGTCACGACGCCATTTGAATAATTTTGTGCTCGGTCTTGCACCCAGACCTGCACTCATTGCCTCTTCTCCCCTGCCTGCGGCGTCTGACTTCACAGGGCTTGCATCTACTTCCTTTATGCGCCTGCCTGCCTCTCCGGTTGGCCCGGTGGCCGGTTCCGCCGAACTGGCTTCTGAAGAGATGCGTCTTCTTCTTCTCCGCTGGACGGAGCTTTTAAAAGCAATGGGGTCCGAGAGCGCCCTTTTCGTGGAGGCGTCTGCATCCGCCCACATGGACTTTCATGTGCAGCGGGTGGCTGCCAGGTTTGCCCCTTCCACGTTGCAGCGTTACTTCGATGCCTGGCTCAACTGGGTTTCCTTCTGCCGTCTGGCCGGGGCCAATCATTTGTCCCCGCCTCCTGGTCTGCTCCCGGACTGGTTGCGCAGCCAAGCCAGTAAACAGGGTCTGTCAACCATGCAGCTCAAGGCTCTATCGTGGTTCTGCAAGACGGCGGGTCTGCCGGCCCTTAAAGCGGCTCTGCTGTCCCCGGTCTGTCAGGCTTTCTCCGTTGCTTCCTCCCCTACGGAGCACCGAGAAAGCCTGCCACTGAGCTTGAGCTTTGTTGTGTGGCTCGAATCCCTGGTTCTGGACCCGTCCGCATCCGCGGCCGAAATTCTCAGGGTCGGTTACCTTCTGCTCTGTATCTGGGGCAGCTTACGTTGGGGCGATGCTCTCTGGGTCCCTCCTCGTCGTCTTCATTACCAGCCGCAAGCGTCTGCGCTGGTGGGTACGTGCCTTCGTACTAAAACCACTAAAAGAGGAATGCCATTTGGCATCCTCACTTCTGGCCTTCTTGGCTCCGCCTCCGCGTCTTGGGCACTCCGTTTCCTCAGCACCCTATCTCAGTGTGCTGCGGATACCATGCGGATCTCCCCGGGTCGCTCCCTGGACTTTGTTCCTGCCACCCTGTCCGGGTCCGAATCTCGTCCGGTCATGGGTGGTCCCCTCAAACGGGATAAGATGGTTCTGTGGCTTCGGGGCTTACTTCTCCGTCACTGGCATCTTCATTCAACGTCCCCGCCTCCGGCTGCCTTTGGCCTGGTGGCGGCACATTCTCTGAAATGTACGTTACTGGCATGGGGTCGCCAGCTCGGGTCTGAGTCTGAACTGCGTCGCATCCAAGGTCACCACCGACTTTCTGGCTCCGACCAATCAGTCTCCCTTTACTCCAGGGACGATATTATCCCCATGCTTCGCTTTCAGCGACAGCTGGTGCTGGCCTTGCGCTCCGGATTCCGGCCCTTGCAACCGGTTGCGCGCGGCCTGGACGAGCCTCTGCCGGATTTTCCGGTCACCTTGCCTGCTCCAACTGGCCTTCCGTCGGATTTTTCACTCACGCCCGACTGCTTCCCGGAGGCTGCCCCACTGCCGGCTGCTCTTCCTTCCCCTCCTCCCCTCGCCGCGCCGGACCCCGCCTCCGTCAAGGAAGAAGACCTTGTTTCTCTTTCTTCCGAATCCAGTGAAGCTCCCTCTGATGAGGAAGTTCCGGTCGTGGCCGGGGAGGCGGCGTCGTCGGACGCTTCGGCTCCGCTTCCGCCTCCCCCGTCTGCTTCCCGTCCCGACTCCCCAGGCTCACGAGGCCGAGGTTGAGCCGGAACCGTCTCCCATGGGGGAACCGCCAGTGGTCACTCCCTGGTCGTCCGCGCCCTCCTCGGCTAATTGTGGGTCGTCGGCGTTTCCTTCTGGTTCTGCCGCGATGCCTGCTTCGGCCGCTCCGCCTCGTCGCTGCAGCACTGACGGTGGTGGCCCCAGCAATCCTTATGCACTCTGGCTCAATCCGCAGGCTTCGGATGGACAGATCCTGGATTCTTTGACATACTATCCACCGGAGCTCCGAGCCCGTCTGCTGTTCTTGCTGTCTGCCCTGGAGCACCGTACTCTGGTGCCTCCTGGTCCTCCGTTTGACCCACGTATGCAGCGCATCTTGGGGTCGCCTCCGCCGCCTCCGTCGATGCCCTCCGAACCCACTATTGTGAGGCGGGGGCGTGATCGCGGCAGGGTCCTCGGCATGCACACTGTGCAGCAGCAGTCTGGCCCGCCGGACCTTTGCATGCTGCCGTGCATCAACCCGGACTGTGACCGACTCTGCGGCCGCCCCATCCGGGGCCGGGGTCACCGCACGCATGCTTGCGCCCGCTGCCACCGGTTGCACGGGTACTAGGTCACTCGAGCCGCCTGCATCGCGCCTATCAAAACAGCGTGCCTGCGTTCTGCTCGCGTCCTGTTGGCGTACTTGTCTGGGTTGTGCTCCTGTCCTGTGCTCGCCGCAGCCGTTTTTGCTCTTTCGCTTCCCCCCACTGTCCCCCCTCTTGCCTATCCGTCATGGCTGCCCGCCCGCGTCTTGATGACCCGGCGGCGCTCACGGCCCTGCTGGAACAGCTTGCTGCTTCTGCGGCCGTGCGTTCAGCCCTGGCGGCGAAGGGGTACTCTTCTCTTAGTTCTTTGGCCTACGCTCTTGCGGATCCCTCTGATCCCGACGAGGTCAAGGTCTTCATCCGCACGCTGCTCGGTCTGTCTGACGACACCGCCGCAGCGGGTCTCGTGTCTGCAGACGCGGCCTGTGTCCGTCGCCTGCTGTCCGAGGCTGCTCTGGCGGCACCCCCTCGTGTCACCCCGGGACTTTCCACTCTGGGTCTGCCGGTGCCGCCTGCCTCGTCTTCCGTGTCTGCCAAGCTCCAGCCCACAGACTTCACACATTTGAAGAAGGACTTCATGGCTAAGTACCCGGGGAACTCCTCACCCCGTCATCCACCCCGTCTCTCGAGTTCCTGTCTCTGCTGAAGCAGCACAGTGACTCTGCCGCTTCCCTCTGGGTCCCGTGGCGCTTGCGCACGTGCCTGGCTGATGCCGCCCGCTGGGAAGAGACGCGCAAACCTCGCAATGACCGCTCCTTCATCCGTCAGCTGCTGGATGATGTACCTGAGCCCCCTGGCCCGACGGTCCCGGTTAACATGCAGGGTCATCCGGAGCCGGTCCTGCGTCGTGCACTGTCTCTGCTGGCCACCGCGTTAGCCATGTTAGATCTCGTGCACCTTGCCACCATAAAACAATTTCACGAAAAATTTCTGTTTCTGGCTCTGGCGGGTCCCCTCGATCAGGCACTTCGCTCTCCCACCCTTCAGGAGATTCTCCACGCGGACAGGGCGGTCTGGTCCTCCGTCTACGAGCTCACGAGTGATCATGGCTGGAGCCTCCCCGATGCACTGAGCGAAATCGCTTTCTGTCGCGGTGAAATGTCGAATCTACTCCAGCCCCGTCCACGTCCACCGCGCATTCCGCCTCCGCCCTCCGCCGACGGTAAACCTGGTAAGGGCCTGGGCAGGAAGCGTCAACTGACCGACGACTCGTCCGGTCACGATTCCGCTGCGGCTAAAGCCAAGGCTAAAGCAGCAGCGGCCAAGGCCAAGACTGCTGCCAATCCGCCTCCGAAGGGCTGGGACCCGTCCTGGTGCAAGACCATCGGGGAGAAAGAGGCCTGCGTGCGTTTCGCAGTCGGCTTTGTGCATGGCTGCCCGGTCCCGCTTCCTTCCGGCAAAGCCTGCGGTCAGCCGCACTCCGCTCTGGACCATGGCAAGACACCTCACTGAGCTTCCACGGTTCTCACCTCCGTTGATCCTACTACCGCTCCGGCGGCACGGTCTGCGGAGGCCCCCGCTGCTGTTAGCAGTCTCTCTCCTGCCGCACCCCTCCCTCCTGCGGTCGACGCGCCTCGTCCTTCTCCGCCTCTGCCTCTGTCTTTCCTTAGCTCGGCACCCTCAGCGGTCTCGCCCGTTTCTGCTCCTGCTTTGCGTCCTTCTGGGTCGAACGGTTCGCCTGCTGTCCTGGGCCCACCGTCGCCGTCGACCGCTAACTCTGCGGCGCCCTCTATTCCTGCTGCCAGATTGTTCCTGGACCTTTTTTCCGGATCGTCTTCCCCGGTGACGACCGCACTTCAGGCGCTCGGGAAGGCTTGCTTTGAACCTGTCGACAAGCTGGCTGCGTCGGCAGCGGACTTGCTGGATGATACCTGCTTCGACCACCTCTGTCGACTTTGCTCCTCCGGTTTGGTGGGTGCTGCCGGTGCTGCTCCGCCTTGTGCAGCCTTTTCAAGGTCCCGCTTGCGTCCTGGTGGTCCTTCTCCGGTGCGCACTCTCCACCATCCTACTGGCATTCTCTCTCCCTCTGCCTCGCAGGCCGAAGAGCTCAGGGTTTCCTCTGTGCTGCATCAACGAACGCGCCATCTTCTCTGTCTGGTGGACTCCCGAGGCGGTCTCATCTGGGTTGAGAATCCCTCCTCCTCCCTGCTGTGGTTGGATCCGGACGTTGTTTCATGGCTCCGGCTGTTCTGCCGCCACGTTGCTACGGTTGCTGGCTGCCATCATGGCCTGGACCAACACAAGGCTTGGTCATTTTGCTCTAACTCCCCGGAGGTCGCAACCCTTGCATGTGTCTGCCCTCACCCCCTAGGCTTTCACGCCAAGGTGTCCGGAAAGCGCTTGGCGGATGGATCCTTTGCCACTCGCCTTTCTGCATGCTACCCTCCGTCTTTGGCTGCAACCCTGGCATGCATGGCGGCTCCTTTCCTTTCGGATGCCTTGCCGCAGCAGCCCTACCCCCTTGCGACTTGGCTGCAGCTGTTGCCGTGTCGCTTTACTTGGCCTGCTCGGTCCCACAGGGTTGAGGACGGTGCTGGTACTTGCAGTACTGCCTCCCCGAGGCCAGTTTCCTCTGACCCGCTGTCCTCTCTGAGGGCAGCCTGGACCAAACGACTGCTTGCGTCCGGTCTTGCCCAACGCATTGCTGCTTCCCTGAACTCCGGGTCTAAGTCTCCTCCATTGTCTGAGGCTGAGGTTGCTCCTTTTCTGGATGACCTCCGTTCCTTCCTGCATGTGGAGGACGACACTATCTGGAAACGTCTGCTTCTGGTCCAAGAAGGTCAGCCGTTTCGGCTCAATCTCTGGCACTGTCTCTCGCTGGTTTGTGCAGACCCGGATTCGGGATACTTTGATCTTCTCCGCTCTGGCGTCCCTTTAGGCGTGCCAGAGCCTATTCCCCCGTGTCCGGTTATGCATCCTCCTCCTTCCCCTGACGCCACGGTCATCCCGCTTCGGCATTGTGACTCTGCCTGGAAATCTGCCCTTGATCACGCAGATGTGGTGGATGAGTTGCTCGAAGCTGAGCTGGCCGAAGGTTGGATCGCTCTGGTTCCGGGAGGGGATGCCGAGCTGCGCCGTCGCTACAATCGTACGGCGGTCGGCAAACTAGGAGTCGTGCTGGCTGAGGGACGTCCTCCGCGTCTGGTGGTCGACAGCTCTGTGTCTGGCGTCACGAGCAACACTGCTCTGCCCAACCGTTCTGCTAACCCCACTCTGTCGGACGTCTTCTTCTGTATGCCTCTCTCCGATTCCTCGGAACGGCTTGCCGCTTTGATACTGGATGTTGCTAAAGCGCATCGCCGTATTCTGATTCGTGCGCTTGATCGCGGCCTTCTTTGCTTCCGCCACCGTGGAAAGCTGTATCAGTGTCTCACACTAAATTTTGGAGCCCGCGTGTCATCATTTTACTGGGCCCGCGCCGCCGGTCTGTTACTCCGCCTGGTCCACCGCATTGTCCGCGTCCGCCACTCGGCTCAGATCTACGTTGACGACATCCTGGCACTCTTGGATGCCACATCGGCCCCGCTTTGGGCCTCCTTAATTGTCGTCCTTCTTCTGGTTCTGCGTGTGCCCATGTCATGGCACAATGCGGTCTCTTGCCGCGGTGACCTTCCGCTGCAGGCCCCTGATGCCCGTCGCATCTGGCTTCAGTCTTCGTCTCCGCACACCGGGATGTGTGTTCTCTCTGACTCTTCGCAGGAGGTGCTGAGACTCTGGTTGGATCTCTGCCAGTCTGGCACGGCCGTTCGCTCCTTGCTGCGACCGCCCCTCTACGTCTGTGAAGCCTTTGCTGACGCCTGCGCCACTGAGCTCTCCGCGGGACTCGGCGGCTTCGTTCGTCTACCGGACGGGCGCCAACTATTTTTTCGTCAATCTTTTGACCGTCACGAGCTTCATAGCTTCTTTTCCTGGTTCCCTGAGACCGCCTCTGCTCAGGCCTTTATCGCCAGCTGGGAACTGCTGGCACAATGCGCGCTGGTTGTCTTATTGGACGTCCTGCTGGGACCAGGGCACCTGCCCGTGCACTGCGTCTTCAAATGCGACAACTCTGCTGCCGATGCAGCGAGCTGGAAGGGTCTGTCTATGGCCAAGGGCCTTTGCTCTGTGCTCCGATCGTTTCTGCTCTGCCAGCAGGCGCGTCGCATTTCCGTCTACATTGATCACGTTCCGGGATTGTCGAATGACGTCGCAGACGCCTTAAGTCGCTCTGCTGACCCTGCGTCTCTGGGGTTCGAGATGTCCCAGGAACATTGCATCTCTTGGGACCAGTTTCCGCCTTCTCCGGATCTGTCCCTATTCCCGTCTGCGGCGGACTTTTCTGGTTTCCTATGCCCGGGTGGCTCTTGCTCTGCTTGATTCTCAGTTTGGCTGGTCCCACGGCTGTGGTCAAGCTTCCGGCTCGAGGTTTCCATTGGTTTTCCAGCCAGAGAGAATGCGGATCGACACTGCATCCGGCTCTGGTCCTGGTCCGAGTTCTGCTTCCCGACCAGGGCCACCCGAGCCCGGACTGCTTCACGCCACCGGACAAAAAGAAGCCGACGCTGCTGCCGTTCCGTAGTGTTTACCGCTACTGTACGCGCTCTAGCCTTTTTGGCGTTTAAGGAAACGGACTGTGCACTTTGAACGGTACCGTGCTTGAACGGATGTGTTTGGTAGTGCACGCAACGGACCCCCGCCGAAGCCACCCGGTTCGAGCGGGGATCCGTTTCCGCAGATTTTCCGTACCCGCCACCGTCCCCTTCTGTCCGCCTTCCCATTCTCCTCTGGCTCCCCTGGATTTGGGGATGGTTTTCCAGCCAGAGAGAATGCGGATCGACACTGCATCCGGCTCTGGTCCTGGTCCGAGTTCTGCTTCCCGACCAGGGCCACCCGAGCCCGGACTGCTTCACGCCACCGGACAAAAAGAAGCCGACGCTGCTGCCGTTCCGTAGTGTTTACCGCTACTGTACGCGCTCTAGCCTTTTTGGCGTTTAAGGAAACGGACTGTGCACTTTGAACGTGGTTGTGTCATTTCAAAGAGATTGGGGGGTTCGTCAGGTGCTCAGCGGTCTAGATGTGAGGGTTTTTGAATGCTTTTCACTTGTCCTCGAGAGCATCCGATCCTCGCATGGCTGTGAGTTGCACTTTTGAAAGCCCGTTCTGATGGCCAACGTTTCGCAAATCGATGAGCAAGGTCAGAAGCAACAGGGTGTCAGTGATCGTTGTCCATTTTGGAAACGGCCTCCAAGCAGAAACCAAGACTCGCGGCAGTACCAGTACCAGTACCGATCCAGTCCTATCAGCCCTAACTCTCCTAGCCACGCAGAGCGGGACATGAGCAGCACGTTAGCGTTTGTGTTCTTGTCCATATCACATCCAGAAACCGTCGACTGTGCTATGAATAGCGATGATAATTGTCAAGTACATGTCAAAACGTATCTGTAGATGCCTGTCAAATGGTAAAGCATGGACATCTACTACAGCCCTTTAGTCCGCAAGCTCTTTGGGGTCCAGTCTAGGGCTGAGTTGGACGAACGATTTTCGAAGGGTTTTTATCAGATTTTTGGATGGTTCCTATCGGGTGGTAGAAGGGTTGTCATGGGGCTGTTGGAAGGTTTGATATACAAAGGGCCCTTATGAGGTTCTTACAGGGCTTCAAAAGTGGGCTTATGGGGTTGCATACAGCATCCTAAGGTCTTAGTTAGAAGAGTTCTGATAGGGTTTAGGGCTCCTGAGAAGCGGCTTCAAGTTTCAACTAGCGGATAAAGCACCAGAAAGACAATCGAACCAGGAACAAAAGGCCTGTTTGAAGGTTTAATGTTTACGTGTTCGCCAGGTTGGTAGTGCTTCCGTTTTTGCGGGAGGGTGTGGAGTGTACAGATCAAGGCCAAGGTGTTGGCATCAAACCTTTTCGACTTCCGAGCAAGGCAATCGGATGTCTCATGACTGTCGCATCCACCATCACTCGCCGAGCCGGCACACTCACATGCACAGGGTTCAGGCTTCAGGCTGTGCGCCCAAATTGCAATTCCTTAAAACTTTAAAGCCCTGAACCTTTGGGCTCTTTGCAACTCACATCAGGCAGCGCGACCTAGCCGAGCTTCAGCAGACAATTGAGCAGGCGGCCCAGGCCCATGGGGAGGTTGAATTTCGGGTTTAGGGTTTTCAGGGTTTAGGGCTTAGGGTTTACGAAAAAGCAGTCAGTGGGGCCAGCAAGGTAATTTGGTTTGGGCCTCTTCGGATGAGCGGCGCGGCTTTCGGGTTTCAAGTTTCGGTGCTTGGGGTTATTCATTTTTGGGGTTTGCCGGTTTCAAGTCTGGTTTCTTTCGGGCTTAGGGTCCCGAACTTGGTGAATGCGTTGTGTCTTTGGGTCGAGTATCTTCAGCGCATGAGCCACTTTCCTCGTGTTAGATAACCGGGAGCCCATGGGCCCAGGGAGCCGAGGGGCTCGGTGCATGGGCTTGGGTTAGCCTGGACGTAAACTGCAAAGCATAATAAGGCTGAGTAGCTGTCTTCACGTCCCATTGCTTGGTCCCGAGACCTTTCAGCCTTGAAAACTGGACCCTAAACCCTAAACCCAAGTCCGAAGCCCTCCGGCGCAGGAGTACGGCAACTTGGAAAGGGCAGGCGAAGCCCTCCGGGCCGAAGTGCAGGCGAAGGGGTTGCCACAAAGTGCCTAGAGGTATGCTCAGAGACTTACAGTTGTGTGTAATCTGTAGTTTGTGTGTCAATGTCTATAACTGCATATCCATATTCTCTACATATGCCGAATACATACATACACGTATACATATACATTTACATATACATCTACATATAACGAGCAATATGTATGTGCCTGTATGTAAACATGCACACATTGGTTTGACCTTTCTTATGCTTACATGTATATAGTATTGCACATCAATACAGGCAGATACAACGAAAATAGGTTCCACCAAGTACATAAAGGCATGTGCGTACGCACTCACGGGTACATATAGACACACACACACATATGCATGCATACATGTAGGTTTACATGTGTAAACGCATATATATATATATATATATATGTATACATGTATAAACAATGTTAGACCTAGTCTGATCGTGCCAATGTTGGGTCTTAGGTTTGGCATATGTCGATTGCTAACTGCGGACATTCGAACATTTACCAGTCATCACAAAGAGTACTGGCAGTCTTGCTTACGTCTTGAAAATAGAGGTTGCGTTCGTGGTTGTATGTGTGTACATGCACAAGGGCACATATGATATAGATATTCAGACGCATACCCATGTCCATGTATCCATATACGTTCCTGTGCACATTCACAATATTACATATCTGTTTACGTGCACATATGCATATGCATGCATGCTTGCATACACACAGACATAATTACATATGTGTCGTTCAGGCAGGTCTAGGAGCTTTGGGTGTTTATTGGCTCTTACGTGTACAGGGCTGCTTTGCCACTTCCAGAACTTGCTTAGCGGTTTGGAGATGTAGCGATTTGACAACCATTCGCGGGTTCATAGAGGTACGAGTTCCGAGATGCTGAGCTTTGAATGGGTCTTATGAGTGGATTCACGCGTCAGGTGGGCCATGTTGAGAAGCAGCAGAACTTGGCCAGCATCCTCCAGTTACAGAGGACGGCTAAACGCCCGGTCCTGAGCCCTCCAATGCCTTCTAGCTTGGCCATCAAGTTCGACGGCGGGATGTCACAATGTATCCCTTGCAACCATCGAGCTGCAACTTCCCTGTCAGGCCTGGACGAGTTATCGATGGGAACCGGCCCGCCTCCGCCGGCCAACATTCAGCAGCAACACGATGAGCAATTGCAGTCTCTCGCCGTACATCCAGTGCATCTGAATGCTGGCGGGGCCCAGGGCGGACGTCGTCGCACTTCGCAAACCAAGGCTCCGTGGGAAGGTCGAAGAAATCGTCAGGCCGATTGCGTGTAGTACGACGAGATTTGCGCCTTGTTCCCCCTACGTGCGTGCTGGGTAGAGTCCAATGTTTGCAGGGTGCTTGGCGAAGCCTATCCCCAGCTCGAAAATCTGTGGACTGCCTTCCACACGTGGATGGAAGTCCCAAGCTGAGGCAGTCTGCCACTTGTTTTCGAGATGGGTTGGTGTCTAGTCCACAAGATGCTGCAATCAAGAGACATGTACATATGCGCATGCGTATATGCATAGAGCTATGCAAGCAAATATGTGTATATGTATATATATATATATAAGCAACAAGGGCAAACAAACAACTGAATATGCGTATGTATACATGCACGCATACACTAGTCGTGGAATAATATTTCCCGTGCTTGTTAAAGTGTTACCTTTCACAAATCACAAACTCGTGTAGCACAGGGTACACTGCATATTGACACGTCACATGCTAAATATTGCTTATTGTATGAAAGGTATTGCATAGAATGTGCTATTTATTGTACATTACACTGTATCTAGCATCTTACTTGGTATGTGTTTTTTGGTGTTATGCGCATTATACGCTTAAGCGTTAACATAGTATGCAAATTGTTTATGATGCAAGTATTATATATACATGTAGATATGTTGTACATCTCCTATATATTGGCTGTGATGAAATTTGGTGCAGCTTTTACATCTTATACTGTGCATGTTTTTTGTTTCAGGTTACAACACATGTATTTTCTAGTGTATACTATACAGTGTGCACCCTGCAAGATATGTATATATATATATATGTACATACATATATCTACATAGGTATAGCTATACTTGTATAGTCTACGTACATATCCGCATAGATTCACTTGTACTATACTGTGTCACATGGCGATAGGTTGTATGCTACTATATCACATCTTGTGATATGATGTGGCGTGGTATGCTTTATCGCGGTATGGCCTTACATTACCTTTTCATGACATGGTCGGTTATTGTGCCAAATGATCTGGCATGATGTGAAACAGTAGCATATGACAATATGTTTGATCAGCTTGTCTCAATATTTCCATATCAGACATATTTATTTTTATGTCTTGTCTCAATATTGTCGTATCAGATGGTATGATTGGTTTGATGTGATTTTGCATCGTGCTACAGGTTTTAATCTGCCGTGTCTCCCTGAACCCAGCACGGGAAGGAATCCAGCCGGTCGTGCGAGGACGTCGATGTCCTGTACCATAGGGGCCTAAATCATAGCCAATTAGAAGTTTTAGGTTTCCTTCTGAAAAAGTATAGTATAGTGGGCCCCAAAACAGCCTATTCTAATTAAGGCCCCTATATTAAGTTGCCTATGCTGTATTTGAAGCAGGATGGCTTCCGGAGCGACCACCATGAGGAATTGGAGACCAAGATTGCTGGATGTACAGATCCCAGACTGTCGCCAAAGGCCCGTGTTCCGAAGCGCCTCCTCTCGAAGCTCTCGCATTGCTAACAAGTTCAAGTCAAACAAAGGATACACTGTGATTCAGAGAGAGTCACAGGTGACACTAGTTCAGAAAGAGCCTCCAACGGTAATCTCACCTGAAGGCACGTCTCACCATGCAGGAGTTACTTGGGGCAGAATGCGCAATATGCGTGGACCTCGTGGAGAAAAGAGCGCGCAGCTTCTTCACAGGGAGCATCCCGGTGTTGCCTTCCCACTCCAACTTGCACGTAAGGCCAGCCGACTGCAATCGTTGAGAGTACCATCGACCCGAGCCGGTCTCAAGAACGGGCCAAATTCATGCGCATGTTTGTACCTTTTGCATTCAAGCCGCGTCCGCGCAACTAGTAGGCTGCATGCCCAGCAACTAATCTGGCCGTTTCCCGGCAGTGGGTATCCTTGTTGGCCAGTCGTTGACAGGAGTATGAGATATGTGCAGTATCAGATTGGGTTTACAGTGGTCAGGTTGTCGTGACGACGACAGTAGTAGTAGTTGTTGTTGCTGCTGCGGTTGGTAACACGGTTACCAGCAAAAAACGCATCGCAAAATTGAATAGATTTTGTGCTTGTCCAAGAAGAAAGAGCTGTGTCTTAAAGTCTCAAATTCTACGATTCTACAACATGCTGGTTCCAACTGTGTAACCGGACCATTGAGTTGTAGTGTTCGGATCTTTATCATCTTTGCAAGGCCGCCGTGGCGAACTGTCTGTCACGTCTCTGCTGCAGCTCCGGCGTTCAATGTGGTGCCTTTGAACAACATCCTCGAGTCTTGACATGCACAGTCCGTCTCCTCGAAAATGACAACAAAGACGCCGTCGCATGCTTGTCTGTTATTTGAGCCTAGCTGGCGTATGCAGCAGCATGGATTCTTTAAGGTAACTCATGTTGTTGCAAAGCAGGCATAACAGTTTTTTGTTGCAGGTTGTCGGGAATCTACACTATTCTCTTACACGACAAAGCCTTATGGAACAGCATTCGGCATCTTGGCCAGAGACAAATTCATGATTCCAGATGCCCCGGTCCTGGCCAGGAGCGCTTCATGTCAATCAGTCAATCAAAATTACTAAGTGGCTGAATGTTCGCCTCGGATTAGGTTGGTTTCGCTCACTTCTTGGAGATACCAGATACTGGTTAGCGTGGGAAAAGGACAATACACACAGTTGGGCGCTTGTTGCCAATGGGACCCCATTGAATGGCAGCGTTGCAGGCTGCAACCCAACCGCCACTTGCTCTGCCCGCAATATTTGGCTTCGTGTTCAAGATAGCTGCATGAGATTCTACGACAATCGCCCACGCGATAGCGTGTTTATCTTTGCAAGAGTGACCCACAAAAACGATAGTATCCAAATGCAGAGCGCTGTGCAACAGTTGTGGAAACTACCGTGTCGTAGCCCGGTCGGACAACTCTGGCAACGATGGCACAGTTCTTAGCACAATTTGGTGCGTTTGGCTTGTGTTTCGGTGCATTTGACTTGTTTTTTTTGGTTTCCTGCTTGTTTCTGAGGATTCGAGCAGGGCCTTGGCAAGGTCGGGCAGCCAGCGCTCTTGTTTTCTGGCGCTATGATTCTTTTGAATTGCTGCTTTTCGAGGTATTCTTGATGATGCGGCAGGTTGTCGGCATCACAGGCCGTGCCTCCAGACGAAGCTACAGTCCCAATGATCTGCCGACGGAGGAACACGACAAACATCACGAGCTCGGGCACGCTCTCCTGGTTCTGGCAGTGTCACGGCGGGGAGTAGCTTGCTTCGCCTTCTGAGGGACATGGTCACACGTCCCAAATCACGTTTTGGTACATGTGGAGGTGGCTTCAGGTGGAAAATCGCAGGCCCGACGCCTCAATGCGGAGCTGCAACCCTTTGTTTGAGCTTGATCCACCTTGAGCCACTGCAAATTTTCAAGGGGCCATCGCAGAATACGGCATATGGCTTCCAAAGCCCTGCACAGCCGAGCCGACCGTCTGTGGGCGGCACCAGCTGTGGGTCGAGCAGGTGGGCCCGGCCCCCGCCCTGCAGTGATTCTGACCAGTGTGCAAGCCAGGTTACGGTGTAGCAGGCTATAGTTGCTCTAGGCAGGATCCTATCGGGTGCTGCACGTGACTGCAGACTAGACATTTCCTTCGCTCCCTCCCTCCCTCCCTCCTTTCGTAGGCCACACCTTTGTTTTCTGTATCGTCCTGCGCAGTATTCCTTTTGCCGCTCCTGGCAATCGCGCTGTCAATGTGACTCGGAGTAGCACCTCTGGTGCTGTGGCAGCAAGAGCCTCAGGAATCTTCTAATCCATGCACTAGTCACTAGTTGCTACCGTTCTTCGTGTTCGTGCATTGTTGTTGTGTTATCCTACCATATCCTACCCCCAACTCCTCTGAGGCTCCTGAGCCGAAAACTGCTCGGACCTCGCGGCTCAGTGTCGTGGTTCGGAAGCGGCCAATGAACAAGAGGGAGGCCAAAAGCTTAGCTCTTGCATCTGTTGCCGTTGGTGAATCTCCTTATGCTGGCCAGGTGCAGACGGCACAGCAGGATGTCGTGATGTGCAGGCCGTGGTTGCTTCTTTTCGTTTGTTCTGTGTCTGGGAAATCTGGTAGCTCTTTTTGGGTGATGTCAGGGAAAGTGCCGTCATAGTGCGGGAGCCGAAACTGAAGGTTGATCTCACGCGCTATGTGGAGGACGCTAATCACGTCGTGCCAGCCTGGTTGCAGCTGAATACGCAGACTGAAAGATCTGAAAGGAGCACAACTTCCTCTTTGATCAAGCCTTCGACGAGACGGTGGCGAGCTGTGGCACGGGTGGAACTTTATTCATGGCTGCGACATCTGCCGAGGTGACCAATGAGTCGCTGTACAGGTCTTGTGTGCAGCCCATCATCGATGCAGCCGCCACCTCAGAGCTCCAGTTCGAGCGTCCGCTTGATTGCGATCAGACGACGTGGTCGAGCAGTCTGGGAAGCTCGTGCGGTATTGTCCACGGTCAGAGGTTTATGATGAAGGCTAGTCTATGTGCCACTGTCGTCCCAAAAACGTCACCTCCCTGTTGAAGGCCATCTGGGTGGTATTTCTGCTTCCGTCGACTTGAGTATCATCCGTCCCAGTAGACACCTGCGGGAGTCTGTTGCACTGCAGCACCGGCCGTCCTTGCATGTGCAGGTTTCCAGCCACCGTCCGGCACCACAAAACCCACACCAAAGTGCCAAGAGCACAAAGTGCGGCAGAGCAATATTCCAGGCTGAGTCGCAGCACCAGGAACCCGTGACACAGAGACTGAGCGCAGTTTACTTGGCTAGCTAAGCCCCAGTCCATGTCAGATGCACTGGGATATGCCGCCAGCTACCTGCAAGATTCGCGCCAAACATGAACAACTACAGTTGGGATTTCGTTGTCTGCGAAATTGGCAGCACAACACACGACATGCCCCTGCGTGGACAATCCATGCCTGAGAGCTTCTGCAAACTGGTCGAGCTCTCCGTATATGTGTGTGTTCGTCTGCCCCTGTCTCTCTTTCGCCTTTGTTTGTTCTCTGGCTTTCGCCTCTCTCTCCCTCCCTCCCTCCCTCCCTCCCTCGCTCGCTCGCGCTCGCGCTCGCGCTCGCTCGCTCGCTCGCTCGCTCGCTCGCTCTCTCTCGCTCTCTCTCTCTCTCTCTCTCTCTCTCTCTCTCTCTCTCTCTCTCTCTCTCTTTCTCTCTGACACTCTCCGTCCCGGTCAGTTTATCCTTTGTGCTTAGCTTATTCGGTGTGCATGTGCGTTCTCATTAGGTCTTTCATCGAGCCAAATGCACTTGCTTTGCGTGCCTTGACTGCAAATGGTGTGGTACCGGCCAAGGTATGCTACGCTTAGGGCAGCGGAGTCTGTGAGAACATCTAGCGGTGACAGTCGCTCGAGGTATGGCCAGACAGGCAGCGGCAAGACCTTCACAATGATGGGCCCTCCCAAGCGCTTGGTGCGCCGTCACAGCTGAAATCAGCACGTTGATCACAGGGAAAACGGTACAGCCGGTAGAGTGCAAGGGCGGCCGATTGTGGATATAGTGTGTCGGATTTGCTGTTGCATTCAGCCTGCAGAGGTGCTTCCTTTGGCACCGTTGTAGATCATGAAAGCAGGTCGAGAACCTTGCCCCGGAAGAGCGAACTCCCGGGATTTTCCTACTTGCATCCCAGGCCAGGCCGGCTCCCCACCCGTTCTTTCAGTCAAATACGGATCTCGGCAGGACATCTTCAGATCGGTTGCGAGCAAGGCCGGCAAAGACATGCAATAAGAAACGCCGTTGGAGTTCCTCTGAGCTGAAGCCTTGGGCAAGGACTACTCACACCTTGGAGTTTTCATCGCTTTCTATGAAATCTACTGCGGCAAGCTTTTCGATCTCCTGAACAACAGGCTCGATTCGATGCACTCGTTGGCTCAGGCTTAAGTGGCTCTCGAAGTAAGACGGCTGCAAAGGCAGATCTTGCACGCCCGGGAGAATGCCAAAGGCAACGTTGTCATTGCTGGACTGCAGGAGTGGATCAGAATCATCCCTATGTTCCTTTGGCGGTTTCACTGCGAAGATTATGACGATGTTAGCTTTTCTGTACTGCTTGCAAGCAAGCTCTTTGTGGCCTGCTGCATGCTGCAATGCTCTATGACTCTATGAAGTGCAGGAGCATCCCGTGGGCAATGTGCAGGATCTGATGGAGGTTTGCCCCCCAGTCGTACATGCGTGTGAAGAGCGAAACCTGCCACACTGCAGCTTTTTGTGAGGTCATCGAGTTCGGCCTCAACAGCCGGACAACGGGCGTCACCGGTGCCAACGTAGATTCGTCGCGATCCGGGATCATTGAAGATGTCCATGTTCATCTCTGAACAATGAAGTTTCACATGCAGAGCTAGAGGTCCCGCTCCCATGCCATTCTGCAGATCAGCTTGAAGGACTTGGAGTCCAAGGAGGCGTCCCGAGCAGGAACCGTCCGCGCCGGGGGGGGGGACTTCTTGTGATCTCGGCCGAAGGAACACGGCAAGATCTCCTTCATTGACCTTGCGGGCAGTGAGCGTGGTGCAGACACCCTGGACACCGACCGACAGGAGATCTGGGGAAGGGAGCCGGTGAGCGCTGCACAGCCGAAAGTCTCTGGCCTGGCCGTTTCTTCGGCAGACGCGTATGGACGGCGCCGAGATCAACAAGTCCTTGCTTGCGCTCAAGGCGACAGCGGGTTATGCCGTGCTTGCCAGCTGCTCTGCTGGCGTTGGGTAAGGGGAAGCCCAGCGATACCTGTGAGAATAAGTTCAGTCGTGCAGGAGTGCATCCGAGCCTTGGATCAGCAGCTGGACCACACACCGTTTCGAGGCTCCAAATTGACGCAGGCCGCACCGCGAAGCTTTCACAGCCCTGAAGCATGACGGAGCACATTATTATAAGCTCCAGGTCTTGAAGGACTCTTTCGTTGGTGCGAACTGTCGGACGGTGTTTGTCTCAGCTGCCTCGTGTTCAAGATTGATTTGACTGGTGAGTTTTTTATTCGGTTCACACCTGCTTGCATTATGGATTGGTGTTGCACAAGGTGATGATCGCGAATGTCTCGCCGTGCACTGCCCATTGTTGGGTCTTGCCAGTCAGAGCGGGGACAACCACATGCTTGCAGCAGGGAGTAGCACCACATCTCATCAATCGCAGCAGAACTGAAGGACGAAATTGAAGTAGCACGCAGTGAGGGACGAGATGCGGGTAGCTCGTTCCAACTCCTGAGGTGCAGTGGTGCTGTGGAGCACTCGCTCAACACGCTCAGGCCACTCCATTTAGCCTCATCGAGTTTCCCGAGCGCACTTCATGACCCATGGTTGTCCTGCGAGGTATGCGTACCGAGTGAAGGAGCTGCGAAGTGCACCAGCTCCTTCCAAGGTTGTAGCACCACCACCGGGCCGGCCTCTCAAATGACGTGGCTAGCAGCAATACTTGGGAGCCAAGGTTTCAAGGTTTTTTGGAGGGGGAAATGATTGGTAAGTCTTGACCAGGAGGTATCGGGTCTGTAGCCTTAGCTTCCGGCATCACGACTTGTGTTTTCGGTGGGATCCTACATACTTTGGCCCCTTCTGGTCACGGCCGGATTGCGATAAGCTCTTTGTTGAGCACACCTCGGAGGTTTAATCAAAATCTGTCGTTTGCTTTTGGCACCCCAGGTGCATCGGACTTTCAGCCTCTCCTTCATGTATTTGCATATCCCCCTTTATGCTGCTCTACGGATGCGTGAGTACACGATCTAGTGATGTTCAGGTCCCGGTGCTGATACTTCTCAGCAGCTCTGTGGAATGCAGGCGGGGCTTGATGTCTTGTGGCAGAGTTCTGCGAAGCAATGCCAGAGAGTTGGATGCCCTGGTGGCCCGCGCAGGGCGATCTTCTGGTGGATCGCTCGAGTGCCGGTCTCAGAGAGGCACGTAGTGGATTGTTGTCGGAGCATTGTCCATGAGAAGGTGACAGCAGCGAGGACGAACTCCAGCCGTCTTCTCGACATGCTTGCAGTTCCGGACCGCAGCTGACACTTCTTGTGCATGCCAGAACAGTTCAAGTAAAGGATGTTAAGGTTTTTTTTGCACCGTGAGGGCTACAAGTCACGAACAGGATTTGTGCATCTGCATTGCGTGGGATGCCAGGCCGCAGCCATCGCGGCCTGCGTTCAGCAACGATGCCCAGGATGCCCCCTCTGTCCTTGGTGTCAGAAGCAGTGTGCCATCTTCTGTGAGAGGCTTCACCTGCGAGCCAGGGCAGCGGATCCAGTTGGAACGGCACGCAGCGATTGGCAACTTCTGCACAGGTGCAAAATGTCTTAAAAAGCCTGTACACTACGAAGGTTCCCAGATTAACAGAGAAATGATGCAGTTGCAGGTGGCCAATGCAGTTGCTGCGGTGCCTTGTCCGAACGTAGATCTGGACCATGGTGCTCGTACTCTCTTGTGCTGGAATTTGCCACCTCGCCAGCGTCGGTGTCTGTGTTTACGGAGGCCAATGCAGCCGCAGCTGCAGTACTGCCTTTGCAGCAGCAAATTCAACAGAAGGAGCTTCACCAGCCACCTGCTGGACAGGCTACACCATCACAGAATTCCAACTGTCCGCCACAGCAACCAGCCCCACAGCACCCATGCCACACACCACAGCACGCCCCACCCAACACACATGTTCAACCATCATTTCAGCAGCCGCAAGCAGCGCAGCCAACGCAGCTGCCGCCACAGGCTCTCGCCCAAGAGGGTGTCTGTGCAGCAGCTGTTGTCGCATGCTGCCGAATCTTTACCCGATCCGGACTCGTGTGGCAGCGGTGACGATTGGCCAGTTGCGAGCATGGTTGGACAGTTAGACAAGTGCTCAAGTCGCGCGAGAGAGAGTGTGCGAGCGGGTGAAATGATCTTCGGTCACTCTTGCCCACAGATTTTTGCGACTCATTAACGCACTTCAAGGATGGTTTCCAAAAATTGCTCTCCGAGGTGCAAACGCAGTCCATAGTGCAGGACCCTGTTGGAAGCCCAGAAGAGATTTCTTGTTCCCGGACTATGGTCCATATCCTATCGATTTTGGCTGTGCGACCGGGGCTCTCGCCCAACCGAGCGGTCGCCCAGAGGGTGGGTGTACAAGTGCGCACTCCGGCGCCGATTCTGGGCGCCGTGCCCGGCCGGGTGCACGTACCTTCTAATTCTAAGACTAAAGAAAGGGTGCTGCACCGTGCACCTGAATGCTGTAGATCTTGGCTAGCATGTCCTTCGCTCTCTGCATTTTTCGAAGGGGACTGCAGAGCTGCATGAAAATGAGGTGGCAGCCGGCATCCCTGACCATTCCCAAGCAGCTTTGGACGAGCCTGGCTGGCAGAACTTTGAACATTGACAAGTGGTACTCAAAAGACGAAAGTGCACAGGCATCGACATAGCAACCACTACATCCATGCAGGCTTTTGTACATGCCTACAAGCAAGTTGACATACCGAGCGACGAGCGACCGACAACCGACCCGCCTTCTTAGGTTATTGACAGAAGCCAAACCAAAGGACACATCTGGCTTTGGATGTAGGTAACAGTCAGAGTCGAACAGCCAGGTTGGCCCGACAACACGACCGGCTCATAGGCACCATCCTCGCAGAGGAGGAGGAGCTGCGGCCCCGCTAGCCTCGGAGGATGTGCCTCTCTTTTCCGCGATTCGTCCGCAGGAGTTGATCACAGCTCACCGTCAGCACATTGACATGATGGTGGAGCTGATCAAGGAGCAACGCTTGCCTGAATGGCCAAATTTTGGACTGGCGGTCCAACTTTGGGCATAGTTGGGCTAAAAGTGCTGAAGGTTCATAATATGGATGAACGCATGCACAGCATGCACGATGGAAGCATCAAGGCTTCTTGTCAAACTCAGTTCCATGTCGCACAGGAGGAGATGGTGCACCTGAACAACGTCGACCGTCCGGGCTCTGACGTCGACGCTTACGTAAATGGCCTCGACCGGATACTCCGAATGAAGGCCACTGTCTGGAGCAGAGAAAGATCACCTAGTGACCTAGTGGACCAAGGGGTAATCTGTGCTAGGTTCCTGGATGCACCGGCTCGTGAAGGGTGGGGTCCAGACGCCACAATCTCGTTCCGTGCAGGCTGATTACATCGGCGACATCCGTTCTCGCGTAGACCTCTTCAAAGAGCACCTCGCGCAGGAGCGTAGCGGCGTAGTGCTTTGTAGCAGTGCGTTAGCGGCTTCTGGCCCAGAGCTGGTGCGTTTGGTCGTGGCAGCGGCGGCAGTGGGTGTCGTCGTCGTAGCAGCAGTATCACCAGTAGTAGTAGTAGTAGTAGTAGTAGTAGTAGTAGTAGTAGTAGTAGTAGTAGTAGCACTGCACGGCGATTAGTCGTAGTCTAGGCATAGACAGATGAATGATGATCGGAGCAATCTCCATTGCATGTTCTGGTTTGACCAGCATCATGTCGCTTGAAATGTTGTGTTGATCGCCCTCCCACTCGCCAGGAGGATGCGCTTTCACGGAAGTTCCAATCCCTAGCATCATCATCGGGTTGAGACGCAAGTCCGCCAAGTCAGACGCAGTGGCTTGTATCATTGGAACCTTCTGTCATACTCACTGGAGTCAGTGGTGTTGGTCCGCAGCACTCTTGAAGACACAAAGAGGGTGTGATCCCATCACAAGGGGAGCATGACTGCTTGGGTCTCAGCACTTTGGTGAGTTTTCTTGTCGCAGTTTCCCGGCGAGTCAACTTCCTGGAAGCTCGAATTGCCTTCACTGGCGTTGTGCAGTGAATGGGGAAAGCAACACGCAGCCTCAGCAGAGCCACCTTTCCGGAGGTGATACCAGCCGACTTCAGTGGTTGTTGCGACTGCAAGCGTGTTGTGCTCTAGCAGCCCAGTACAGCGCACGTAGCAATCCATTCAAGTGGGGCTTTGAAGTCGCAGCGGCGCCGCTGCAGAGCAAAAAGGCGACGCGCTTCTCTGACAACGCATGGAATAGCACTGAAGCACTGTCTGTCCCCTTACATTCTATGCGTCGGGTCTGACAGTGGAGTATTGCAACGGCCAAATCTTGAAGCTTTCGTCTGATGTAAAGTAACGTATGTTTCATGCTGTCGCGAAGACGTGCTTTGGAGCTGCATACCCCAGCTAGCCCTCCCTACAGCAGTTGTCGAACGCACTGTGATCGTGATCAGCTAATTGGCGCCTTGGATTGGCCAAGAGATCAGACGATATGAGGCACGCAAAGGAAAGGATTCGCAGGAGGGCAGGCTCGAACTGAGAGAGAAGTTGGACATTGCGTCCGTGCGGGTTGCAAGGTATTCGATTCTGGTGTGGCTATTGCAGAGGTGGTAATGATATCCATTGTGGGAGGAATATGTTGCAGAGTATTCTGTGAGACCATGTGCGCAGTTTCAGCTTTCGCTGTTTTGCTCACGGCATCATGCTGGTGAGTTGCAAGCCACCTGGCTCAAACATCAACACAACGCGTTCCTCCTTTCAGGCACGAGAACGCACGTGTGCATGCAGTACACAAGAATTTCAACATGCTTGTAACATCAGGTTGACAAGCCGAAAGGATCCATGTTTTATGCAGCACGAATGGATTGCCTATAGGGTCCGTTTGCTAACACCATAAAGCAACTCAATATGTCCTTACTCATGCGTATAGAACTTGTGCCTAATGCCCAGATGGACAGACCATGTTCTGTGCGCCTGTAGCGGTTGCACCAATATGGCCAAGCCCGGCAGCATCGTCAAGTCGAGCATTCCCAATCGGCAAGCCGCGAGCGATTCCTCCTCCGCGAGGTGTGGCAACAGCGCTTGTGGGAGCGTTGGCCATTGCACGACGCACTGCTCACTATGGCGACCGCGCAGGGGCTTTGATTGCTGTCGGTGTGGCCGTCAGCGCTCGGGTCTTGCGACGCGCTGCCGACACCGACTCGGCTTCCAGCCAGCGGTTAGTGGAAAATCTACAGCGACAGGTGGCAAGGTGGGGTGCTGTGTTTGGAATGCCTTCGGAAAGCGGTTGACGCTCCTAGCTGTGCTTCTTGCAGGTTAGAAGAAGCCAACAGGCAGTTGCAAGCTGAAGTGTTGGCTGCAAAAGCTTCGCTTGGCCTGCCAACTGAGGATGCCGAGCAGGCTAGGACCTAGGATTGTTGTGCTGAGTCGAACAACTTGATGGTTCCTTGCACAGGCACGCTCCAGCTTCGACGAAACAGGACAGCTCCGAAAAGCCCAGCCGGGCTTTGTGCCCAGCTGTGTTGGCATGATCTGTCCCGCAGTGATAGTTCAGATATTGTACATGCAGATCATGCAGCCTGGACCGAGATTGAAAGTGCGCCACTGGGCAGGCCCAGCAGGTTGTTAGTTATGGGGCATGCCAGGACGATTCGCTTTTCCAAAGGCGGGCAGCGTGTCATTCGCGGCACGTACCTGTTCAAGCAGGGCCGTGTCAGACAGACTGTCCATCGAGCCAAGCAAGAGGACACAATCATGCTTTAAGTTCGCTGCGATTGCTAGCAGGCGGATCTTCCATTTCCGTTGGAGTCACTTCGACTGGTACCTCCAGAGAGAGGTCTGGAGTACAGAGAGGTTATCCCGACACAGCTTTTACGAATCGGGATTCTTAGCTGACCGCAGAAAGAGAGATGATGCCAGGAAGAGGGCGATTGGATATCGCTTTTCAGGACTGATGTGTTTGGGAAGCATCGTGGCGGCCGGTCTCTTGTCGTACATGATGAGGAATGCTGCGCCCTACATCGCGGCGTTCAGGCCCGTGGCGTCTGAGTTACCACGGCACAGACTCGAGCGAAGTGTCCAACATGGGTGAAGTTTGCAGTGAACAGGTTTTGGGAGGCAGCACACCCGTACATGTCCCGCGCGGCTCAGGGGTGGAACCGTCGTGGTGCACCTGCCCTCCTTCATGCTGGAAGATGACATGCAGGAAACTTTTCGTGGACTGATGGAGGAGCCTGGCGCCCTTCGACACTCAGAGTCGGTAAGCGACAGCTGCTGCATGCAGGACGTCGCCTTCTGCTCTTTATTGGGGCTACAGATGGTTCTCGTTACCTCTATCGAGCAATGACCTCGTTGGCTGCTGTGGGCGAGTCTTACAGTGCACGGCAGCCAAAACTTTCGAGGTGCAGGCTTTGGCGGAGGCTGCGACCCGACGAGGTTGGGGGCTGTTGTGGTCGGGTTTCAGCCAATAACCGAGGCGTGCCTTCCCTTGGCAAGCCAGGCCTTCTTGGCGAAGGATGGTGCTGGGACGAAGGCGCCGGTTCCTTCGCGCACGGTCATGTGCCACTGTGTTTCATCTTGGAGTCGTTTGATTCGGCTCCAGTCTTAGACATGGGCCGGTGACGCGAAGCACGCAATGGTGCCATGCAGCGCAGCCGGAAGCAGCCGAAGGCAGGCGAAGAGAAAGCCAAAGCCATCTCAAAGCAGTGGGGGGGTTTACGCCAGGAGCATAGATGACATAGCTATTGGCCACCTTTGGGGTTGAACGCGTGTGCCAGCATTGATCTCTGGCTGTCCGAGTTGACAGCCATGTTTGGCTCAAGGCTAGCATGCAGCTAGCCAGCTAGTTCATTGTTCGTCGCATACATCTACTCGAAGAACCAACCAGAAGCATTCTATGGCTGGCTCCTCAGCGCCGTGCCGAGACGTGTCTGCATGTGAAGCTTGCGACAGTGAGGCACCGAGACGCTCGGTATCATGGTTTATCTTGGCGGCGAATCTCCATCTAACCGCTGGACGGGGTATTACCATCACTCCTAGCTCCATCTCAGTTTCTTGGCTTCAAGTCATGGGTTTTTGACAGCCACTCGGTGCCAAAGTTAGCCAGCGTGGTCGGCAAACTTAGTTACAAGCATCAGCCAAGGCCAAAAAAGAAACGCAGATCACCTTCACAGGACGACGCCGCTTGCAATGCTGTTGAAGTGAGGTGCCAACTTTTCGATTGGCCTTTGCCAGGAGCCAAGAATGGCGACAAAGTGTTCTTTACCAAGGCCGAATGCTCTGCTGTGACGGAGCCTTCGCTTGGCAAGGAAGCCTGTGACTGCCGGCATCTGCCGGCTGCCAGAAAGAGCATGTCTTTGATGACAATGGAAGACCAAGGATGACGCTGCTGCTGTGATCAAGAATGGCAGAGCAGGGATTACAGTTGCCGAGGCTCCAGGGAACTCCCTGGGCGGCTCTTCTTCTGTTGGACATAAGCTCAGCTCTCAGCTCAGTTCCCTGGAGCGTCATAGCTGCAGGAAGCCAGCGGACTGAAGCTTTGCCTGAAGCCGGCGGGTGGTGCAATCGCCGAGCAGGCAGCGAAGAGACAGGCGTCGCTGAAGGATTTGGAGTCGGTTGAAATGTTGCCAAGGCTGGAGTTAGCTTGAATGTCATCAAGCCCACACCGCCCTCGGTTGTGGAATCGGTCAGTGCGCAACTCAGGCATCGAACAGCAGTGCGATGTGAGAGTTTGATGGTGCACAGCACATGCTTGGCCTGTCAGATTCATAACAGATGACTTGCATTTTGACGTCTGAACCCCGCCTTTGCAGATATGCAATGCTTATCTCTGGACAGTTCCAGAACGCATTCAAACTCCTGTCTATGATTTCATCCTCAATTGCAAGACCCAAATCTGGGTCCGAAAAGGTACATCGGAAGGTGCCTTCGTGCCTGTGTACGTTTACTTGAGGTCGCAGCTCCATCACCCGTGGGGTCACGACATCGGTGACACTGAAGGGAGCGGAAGCCAACGCAAAAGCAATATTTGTCCCCGTTGAAAAAGCCAGCTGGCTGGAATTGGTAAGAGGTTTGCATGTGAACTGGTTCTCTTGTCCTGTCATCTCACGCACATGACCTTTGCATGCCAAGGATTGCAGTGCCGCTTCTCCCAAAGCAGTTTTGAATGTGGACGGGAAAGGTTCCTTCACCATCCCCTCCACAGGCCGGAATCCCCCCCAGAAAGCGGGGGACGAGTTATCGACTGACACCGGGCCATTCCCGTCCAGGCAAGACCGGAGAGTATAAGCTTTGCTACCAGTCGCCTGGTGGGAGCGATTCAGTGCAGCAGACGGCGGCCAAGGGTGTTGTGAAGCTGCAGGCAGGCTGTGCGGGAGCACTTTGTCTAGCTAGCTCGCGTGCAAACATGGCTTGGTATGTTGGGCCGACATGCCAGTCAATGAAAAAATATCAGAACAAGACCTGACCATTCGCACCAGCGCACTGCAGCATCGGATGCACAAGAACAGACGATGTGCGGAACGTGCTCGAGAAGAGCACAACGCCAATCAAGCACTCTTGATGTAGAAGACAAGGGGCATCGTGAGAAATCTAAACCCTATAGAGCCTCGAAAAGCTAAAACTCACTAAAGCCAAGAATGTCCGATGCTCTGTTGTTATGGTGCGAAGGTTCAAGAATCTGCGACAACAAGCCAAGATGAAATCACAGACACTTGGCTGGTTCGCTTGTTGCGAGGCATCGCTGTGTTCTGAAACGTCACAAGTTTCTGACCAAATTGCCCCGTCACACTGTGATGCTCAGGGCATCTCGCCAAGCCTGATTACAGTGAACGTACCGACCGTGGTGTCCTTCACCGGTGCTGCGACAGGGGACAAAGCTGCTGCTTGTCACATACTGAAGGCGCAAATGCGGCGCTCATGGGTCAGAGCAAGACCGAGGTTTTTGTGCACTCGGCATCTTCGGACTGTGCAGCGGTCACGCCCGAGAAAGATGTTGGCGCTGGACATGCGATGTTCACGATCACGACAGCAGGCAGGAGCAGTTTTCAGGTGTTTGACATGCTCGGCCTTGGCAGTGGGAGCGTGTGCAATGGCCTGTCAGGTGAGTACACCTTGTGCTATCGATCTGCGGGTGCACAGGATTCTGTTGCCCAGAATGGAGAAGGGGTGAAACTGCAGGCCCGAGCGGTGTTGGACTTGCCCAGCATGGGAGGTTCGGTAAATTCCTTGGCTATAATCACTGTCGTATTCCTGGTACTGCTTGTGCTGCTGCGAATGTCATCATCTACATTGCCCTTTGCACCAGCACAACGTTCCCGTTGCCCGAACAACTGCGTACTCTTACGATTGGCACGCCGTCCTTCCCATTACACTTGCAGGGTTGCTGGTAAGTTTTACTGCTCGGTGTTGCAGTTTTTTTGTTGCTGATGGTGTGGGTGGCAGTCTCATGGTCTCATGGATTTTTCCTCGTGCGAGTACCGTGTCTCATGACTGCCTGCACTGCTGGTAGGCTGTGATGATGGCTAGGACCAGTCCTGCCTGACAAAGATCACTGCAGGTCAAAGCGCCTGGCGTCACCAAAGAGATGGTTGGGCGTTGGCAGAGCAAGGAGGGACAGCTGGATTGTACGTCTCTGACATACGTGCCCTACTGTGGTGTATCGCAAGAAGAGAAATGCAACTTGGACTCAAGGAAATCTACGAGACTTGCGCTCGGCTTGATAGCTCGATGCCCCTGACTCTAAGGCAGCCGAACGTACATGGTCCAGTCTGGCATCGGAGCCTTGACAGTGATAGGCTGTTTCTACTAAGGGACGCAGAATTCCTCGTGCAACTCTTGCGTGGAACATGTTGAACTCCTTGAACGTTTTCACGCTGTGTGACCGTTCTCAGGTTACAAATGTAGTTGGAATCTTCAAGCATGGCCTCCGAAATGCACGGTCGAGTCTGCAACAGATGTTGCAAAAATCTGCATGTCGGGAAGATGCGCAAATGACGCTTGTTGGTGAAGCTCTCCACCAGCATGCCTTCGAAGTCATTCGTCAGCAGAGAGGCCGCCGCGGGACGTAGCCGATGTTTGAGACGCATTCGGTTTGACTGTGGAGTCAGCTCGCTCTGAGGCGAAGATCATACTGGATATTGAACAAGCTGAGCAATGCAAAACTGCAATGCCCCGGGTTGGATTGCTGAGTCAGTTTGTGTGGCGTAGCCAGCCTTTCACTCAATTTGCTGCATCTCTTGAGGCCCCCGCGTTCAAAAAGCTAGCAGATCCTGTTCCAAGCCCCGCTGAGCATTGTGTTTTGTTGCATCTGTGGCACACGGCACACATCTTTCAAGAAGCTGCGTTCATGAGCCATTTTCTCTCACTTTAGCACAGGGCATCTTTGTTAGTTCTTGGTAGAAGAGGATGGCGCAGACTTTTGCGGACGATCATAAGATTGATGAGCTGGTTGAAAAAGTCCCTGCAGGCGAGCTCCGGGTCTCTTTCTCCCTGTCTCTTGCTCCTGTTTGTTAGGTGTTTTTTTGTCCCTCTCTGTCTCTCTCTCGAATCTTCAGTGTTGCAGATTTGGTGGTACCTGCCTCTGTCATCGCTTCGTATTCCTGCACATGATCGTGACATCCTCTTGCCTAGCCGCCGTAAGGAGACTTGCCTCAGTGACAGGCGAGTCACTAGTCAAGTAACCAGCAGAGCCACAACACGGTAGTGCACGGCGCAATGCATTGAGAGGTTGGTTTTCCTTCGAGTACTTCCCGCCGAAGACCGCGGAGGGTGTCGAAAACCTGCGCAAGCGGATTGTGAAGATGAAGGCTTTCTCACAGCTGAAACGGCTGTACTTTGTACTTTTAAGTTTATGATTCAAGACAAGTCTCAGTTGCGAGGCCCTGGGCCCGCTCTTCACGGACTTCACTTGGGGAGCCGGTGGCTCAACGTCGGAGCTTACCTTGAAGCTCACCTCGGCGGCCAAGAACGAGTTTGGGACCGTGGCCAACATGCACCTGACATGCACGAACCAGAGCTCCGAGATGACGGAGAATGCTTTGAAGGAGTGCAAGCAGCTGGGAGTGCGCAACATCGTTGCCCTCAGGGGTGACCCTCCGCGAGGCCAGGAGAAGTGGACGGCCACCGAAGGTGGCTTCAGCAGTGCTCTGGATCTGGTCAAGTTCATCAGGAAGCACTTCGGCGACTACTTCTCAATTTCCGTAGCAGGCTATCCTGAAGGGCACCCCGACAACATTGAGACGGTTGAAGGCGGGGTGGCAGCTCTGACCGAGTCCGAAAAGCGAAGGGCACGAGTGGTGAAGGATGCCTCCGGGAAGGAGATTGTGACCGTCTGCCGCGATGCCAATTTCCACAAGGAGATGGTGCACCTGGATCAGCCCAGCATTGCATTTCGTTTCTAAGCTTTGTGGCTCAGGTGGCTCATGTTAGTCAGAAGGACAAGATGAAAGCCTGCGTTTTGATTCCAAGGTATCTGAAGGAGAAGGTCGATGCCGGTGCCGCCTTCGTCATTACCCAGATGTTCCTGGATGCCCAGGTTCCCAAGTTCGCAGTAAGAGTCGCATGCGGTTTCGCTGTAGCAATAGCAGTGGCAGTGGCAGTCGAGTAGCAGTTGAAGTGCAGTAGGAGTAGGCGGCGGGCAAGGAGGTGGGAGTCGCAGTCGTCGTCGTAGTAGCAGTAGGGGGGGAGCAGGACTAGGATTACACTCGGACTAGGACTGGCTAGGAGTTGGAGTAGGGGTAGGGGAAGGAGTAGGAGGAGGAGTAGGAGTAGGAGTAGCGGCAGCAACAGCAGCAGCAGCAGCAGCAGCAGCAGGAGTCTTGGTAGTGGTAGTGGTAGTGGGAGTGGCAGTGCCAGTGCCAGTGGTAGTGGTAGTGGTGGTAGTAGTAGTAGTAGCAGCAGTAGTAGTAGTAGCAGCAGTAGTAGGAGTAGGAGTAGGAGTAGGAGTAGGAGTAGGAGTAGTAGTAGTAGTAGTAGTAGTAGTAGTAGTAGTAGTAGTAGTAGTAGTAGTAGTAGTAGTAGTAGTGGTAGTAGTGGTAGTAGTGGTAGTAGTAGTAGTAGTAGTAGTAGTAGTAGTAGTAGTAGTAGTAGTAGTAGTAGTAGTAGTAGTAGTAGTAGTAGTAGTAGTAGTAGTAGTAGTAGTAGTAGTAGTAGTAGTAGTAGTAGTAGTAGTAGTAGTAGTAGTAGTAGTAGTAGTAGTAGTAGTAGTAGTAGTAGTAGTAGTAGTAGTAGTAGTAGTAGTAGTAGTAGTAGTAGTAGTAGTGTGTGTGTGTTGTTGTTGTTGTTGTTGTTGTTGTTGTTGTTGTTGTTGTTGTTGTTGTTGTTGTTGTTGTTGTTGTTGTTGTTGTCGTTGTTGTTGTTGTTGTTGTTTTAATATTAATAGTAGCAGTAGCAGTAGCAGTAGCAGTGGTAGTAGTAGTCGTAGTCCTTGTCGTAGCGGCAGCGGCAGCAGTTGTTGCAGTAGTTCTTCCGTCGTCATGAGTATCGGTATGCATGAGAGAAAGGTATTTGACTGCTGGTACTACGGATATTCGACTGCAGCATCGAGGTACGATACGATGAACAGCTGTCCCCTAATTACTGCTGGTGCACGGTCTGGCCAAGCCCCGAACGTCGGGCTAGGCGCGTGAGGATAGTTGGACGTAGTGACGTAGTCGTCTTTTTCGTGCTATCTGTGTGACAGCGATTTGTTCGGCCATGCTTTTTCTGCGTTCTGTCAAGGTTTTCCTGGAGTTCGTCAAGGAATGCCGTAAGTATGACATCAAGGTGCCGATCGTGCCCGGCATCATGTGTACCTTCCTCAGGTGTTATTCTGTCTGTGGCAAGCGTGAGTGTTGCTGTGTTCTTTCTGTGGTTGTTGGGACTGATTGCGTGTGTTTCTTTGCTTGTTCTGAAACGGCTGCAGCTTTTCTGATGCGGGCCGAGGCCTGAATGGTTTGGGCGGGTTGAAGCGGATGACGGAGCTTTGCAAGACACGAGTGCCCGAGGGCCTCATGGAACGGGCGGAGAAGGCCAACACCTCCGATGAGGCTTTCAAGGATTCCTGATCCGAATCTTTTCGCGGAGCGCAAGTCTAGTTGCTTTTGCTTCTGTTTTTGTGCCAGGAGTTTGGCATCCAGGAGGGCGTGGCCATGTGCAAAGCGCTGCTGGAGGGTGGAGCGCCGGGTTTGCACTTCTACACCCTGAACCTGGAGAAAGTCGTCGTTGGTATTCTCAAGGGCCTGGGAAAGATCAACGATGCACAGGCAGCAGCCTTCCAGGCAGTCGAGGCGGATGCCAAATTCATGGTTTCGGCCCAAGGTATCACCACGGGCACAAAGGCTAACGGCAACCGGCCAGCGCTGCCCGGCAACCGCCCGTTGGTGGAGGCAGACCCTGCGATGCACGAGCTGGTGCAGCAGGAGAAGGCTCGGCAGATGCGATGCATCGAGCTGATCGCCTCGGAGAACTTTACCTCGCGGGCTGTGATGGAGTGCCTCGGGTCGGCACTGACCAACAAATACTCCGAGGGTCAGCCTGGAAACCGCTACTACGGTGGCAACGAGGTCATTGACAAGGTCGAGAACCTCTGCAAAGAGCGTGCGCTGAAGGCATTCAGCCTTGATGAGAAGCAGTGGGGCGTGAATGTACAGCCGTACTCGGGAAGCCCAGCCAACTTCGCTGTCTACACTGCGTTGCTCCCTCCTCATTCCCGTGTCATGGGCCTGGACCTGCCAAGCGGTGGACACTTGACGCATGGCTACTACACTGCCCGAAAGAAGATCTCAGTCACTCAGACCAATTCATCCGACCATACAAAGGGGTAGGCAATGAGTTGAATAGGTTGAAAAATGGACCGCTCAGGCGACCTCCATCTACTTCGAGTCTTTGCCTTACCGTGTGCACCCAGAAACCGGACTTATCGACTTCGATGAGCTTCGCAAGACAGCCCTCGTCTTCCGACCTGCCATGATCCTCTGCGGAGCCTCCGCGTACCCTCGCATCATCGACTTTGGAAAGTTCCGTGAAATCGCAGACGAAGTTGGAGCGATCCTGATGGCAGGTCGGCCCGTTTTGCTTACCCCGAACCTCCAACATGCGAGAGCTTGTCAGGAGTCTCCTTTGCAGTGCATGAGTAAGCCACAAATTACGTAGTGTGATTATGTGTGCGTTTCCCCAACCCTTGTGCCTGACAGACATCGCCCACATCTCCGGGTTGGTCGCCACCGGCGAGCATCCGTCGCCCTTCGAGCACTGCGACGTCGTGACCACCACCACCCACAAGTCTCTGCGTGGACCACGGGCTGGCATGATCTTCTTCAAGTACACCGAGAAGATCCCCGACATCAAGGAGCGCATCGACATGGCCGTGTTCCCAGCACTCCAAGGTGGTCCCCACAACCACCAGATCGGTGCTCTGGCCGCGCAGCTGCTGGAGGTGGACACGCCCATGTTCAAGGACTATGCTCGCCAGGTGAAGGCGAACGCCAAGACGCTGGCAGAGACTTTGATGGGAAAGGGCCACAAGCTGGCGAGCGATGGCACGGACAACCACCTCTTGCTTTGGGACCTGCGCCCCCATGGCCTCACCGGCTCCAAAGTTGAGAAGATCTGCGAGGCGGCCTCCATCACCCTGAACCGCAACGCAGTGCACGGCGACGCCTCGGCCTTGTCGCCCGGAGGTGTCCGCGTGGGGGCCCCGGCCATGACCACGCGGGGCTGCACGGAGCAGGACTTCAGGAAGATCGGCGAATTCCTGGACCGCTGCTGCCAGATCGCCTTGAAGATTCAGGCCGAGAAGGGCAAGAAGCTCAAGGACTTCGAGGCTGCCATCCCAGGAAACTCCGAGGTGACCCGTCCAAGTCGGAGCGTTTCACAAGCTTTTGAAGCCTCATCTAGGTTTTGGTTGCTGATGTCTTGTGTCATTGCCAGCTCTTGTCACACTCTTCTTTCAACCGGGGGTGAATTACTAACACTCATACTTGGGTGCACAGCCTCCGCATAGCATCGGCCTATGCCAAGGTCACAGCACTCAAGAAGGAGGTGGAGGAGTGGGCGAGCCGATTTGGCTACCCAGGGCTGTGAGAATTAGTTTAGTGATGCCTTCTGTGCCAAGTGCTTGCACCTCTGAAACATCCCTTTTGTGACGGCAGCGTGGTTAGTCAGAGGTGGCACGGTCTGCCTGCTTGACAGCCGGATCCTGTTCGTCCATCAGAATCTCTCTGGAGTTGAACGGTATTGTGGTACTGTCCAGCCAAGTGGCAAACAGATCTGAACAGAGAGAGTTCTGAATGGTGGTTTTCGAGGGCCGCGACAATTCACGTACATACATAGAGCCGCGAAGCCGCAGGCTTGAACGTGGTGACACCCTTCCGTGCTAGCGTCTCGTTGGCTTGGCTTAGCATGACTGCCCGCCAAAAAGGATCGGACGCTGTTCCCTGACGGCCTCACTGCCTGAGTTTTTGAGGATCATGTTGCTGGAACTTACCTTTGCAGGCTGCCCTTCCATGTCTGACTCTGCGCGTGGGACAGGGTGAGCTGATGCACTTGCAATTACTGTCGAACTGATGGCCGGTGGCTTAGCTCGGAAACCGATGCTGCCGCTGGCAGAGAGAATTCAGCAGTATTCTCACACGTAGTTGAGAGGCTTAGCTCGTTCGAAGTCGTTGAAAAGTCTGTGCTCGCATCTGCTATGCACTGGCTGATCTAGCAGCTGCAGTTCTTTGTCTGCACGGCGAGAGGTTCGAGTTACACCTTGCTGTTTTCTGTTGTGCAGACAGGTTGGCAATCGTCTGTCGGGTGTAATCATGGATGAACAGGCTGCCGATGCGTTTTTTTTACTTCGTGTGCAAAGCTGTTCAATCGACGTCGTTTTCATGACCGACTGCAAGCAGCGGTGTGTTGTCGGATAGTTTTTTCTCTTGGGAGGCCATCCGGTGTGCGATGCAAGAAGCCGGCTTCGCAAGAGTCGAGGCTCTGCTAGTTTTGAAGATTTTTGAAGTTGCAAAGGTCAAGTGGCCTAGATTGGCTGGCACGGTGCATAGCCTGAGTAAACAAGTCAGCTTAGTTGCAAGTTCCTCATGCGTCGTCGCATGCTGCCAGCTCACGGCAGGTTGAAAGTGCAGTCACGGCCGGCTTTGAGAAGCGCAACCTGTCCGGGGCCGGGCTCCCGCAGAAGGGCACCGCATGGAAGTCCGCTTCAGGTCCCAGAAGGGCGCTCTCGGAGGTCAGTCCGCCTCTGCCGGCCTCTTCTCGGCACCGAGCTCGGCAGAGCTCAGGAGACCCGAGCCTGCGCCAAGCCTGCGCCTGTTCTCTGAGGTTCGCGGAGCTGTTTCTGTTGCCCTGGCCTGAGTGGCTTTGATCTGCGGCACGCCAGAGCCGTGTGTGGACTCCTGACAGATCAGCAGCACGAACTTCTTCACGGCCTCCCCCATGGGCGTTCGTGCTGGCCTCGGAGCCGCACCAACCCGGGGTGTCGTGTCGAGTCTTCGTCGTGGCCAGGTGACGGAGTGGACTACATGTATGCTGGTGTGATCCGCTCGATCAACGCGGAGCTGCTGCAGCGCCAGCTTCAGGACTTCTCAGATGGAGTCGCATGCAAAGGCACCTCTGAGACTCTGACCGAGCTTGTGGAGGACGGCGCGATCGTGTCCATGACCTCTCTTGGCTCCAGCCCGGGGGGCGAAGTCTTTTATGTCTCATCTGAGGAGTCGTAGGCCCATCTTCTGAAGTACTCGCAGGGTTTTCCAGCATCCTTGCGCTGCGACAAGAGCAAAGCTTAGGCTGGCTGCCAAAGTGGCCAGCAGACTTCAAGCCATCAAGCTTGTACCGCCCCCACTTCAGACTTTCTCTGCGTCCATGCTTACTGTAAGAGTTACAAGACGACGATGTTGCAGGTCTACATAACCAGAGGGCAGTGCCTTGTGGACAAGCGGCAATCCCGGATCATTGCAGGCCGCCACAGCGGTGTAGCCAGTGGTCCGAGCGCAGGTCTGTCCGTCTATCTGTGTGTCTTTTGTTATGCAGGCTTGGCCCAAGATACACACGTTTCCGCCAGCAATCTTGCGTTGTCAACGATGGAAGAGACCGTCCTGAACCCTAGACCCCAAGCCCTAAACCCCAACCCTAAACATTCCTTTCAAGTACCATTTCGAAACCCTTAAGCTCCACATCCTAAGCCCGAAGAGCAGATAGCCACGGGGGCGGCTCTAAGTGGCTGAAGCCAGTGCCAGCAGTGCCTGGCTTTGCCATGGCACAGTGCCGCATTTGCCTTCAATCGGCAGATCAGGACTCGAGATCTCGGTTTTAGGGTTTGGAGTTTATGGTTTAGGGTTTAGGTCTTTGAGAACAGAGCCGACTGAGTTTTGCATGTCGTGATGCTTGCTCTGACTGACGCATCTGCTCACTTCACTTCTGCTAGTAGGCGCTTGGTGAATTCATCAAGCCTTGCCGGTGCAAAGAGCCTGTTCACCGCAAGTGCCGGCATCTGAGCTGTCTTTGCCCATAGTCACCATAGTCGAAGATCGTCCATTCCTGAGCGCCGGCTCCAAAGTGTTCCGAAGCACAGCCGCCAGGCCTGGACACCTGGCGGGCCTCGGGCATCAACCCGGCCAACATCACGCGCTGCACCTCGGAGCTGCACAGACCGCTCTGCACACGGCATCTGGATGTCAAGTCGATACTGGAACAAGGTGAAGTCTGCCGCTGCCACAGCCAGATCGGGGCCCTTTTGAAGTAAATGCTTCTGTTCTGCACACTCCAGCTCTGAGGCCAGTATCACTATCGCCTGGGCAGAGATGCCCGGCCATGGCATGTTCACATGTTTGTTTATTCCATCGCCCTGGTTCAGAGCCTTGGATGTTTTTGCTATTTTGGAGCGAACCGAGCCGACCAACTTTGTTGAAGTGCAAGACTACATCCAAGGATTTTGCTCTTTCTTGCTCTGTCCGTGGCCTCCGGCTTCATGATCAGAGCGACGAAGTTCGCTGATCTAGTCGACTGGGGCAGGCTGCTTCCTGCACCCTGTTACGACTGATTAGGACGCACCGCCTTACCGACTGGTGATCCTTGTCTCCCTCATGAGATCTTACATTACCTCACTTATTCTCTTCATGTGCACAGATCCGGGCACGCGCCCATTTGATGACCCTTCATCTCTGTCTCCCTCCGTAGTCTCCTCCGGTCGTCCCCTACAGTAGTTCCCTTGTAGTCCCCTGTCCCCTTCTTCTTCCTGACACGTTTGCGTTGTCCTCCTGCCTGCCTGTACCTCAGTAGTACCGTCACGGAAAACAGAGAAGCTCTTTCGATATGGCGACACGACTCTCCTTGAAATTGTGAGGCGTAAATCCTCTTTGTAGGCCGGCAGCCTCCTGTGACCTCTGTCTCCCTCATCCCTTGGGCGTCCGCCTAGTCGCTTGTGAAGCAGATGGTCCCGCGAAGTACCGTGTCGTCGCATGGTGGTGACCCTTTTCTCGACTCACGTACGTTTCTCCAGAGCTCGCTTGAAATCGACATGCTGACATGCCTGCTGATAGGATTGTCGGTTCTCTGTATGTTTCCATCGGTCTCCCTGCATAAGCTGTGCCTTGCAGTCCCAGAGCCACATAGTATGACTCGTTTGATGTGGGGGGCTTCCATTCAACGCCTGCCTTCAAAGTGGCTTTTGCCAGTCACATCAGCACTATGCTGTCCAGCACGAAACCTGTAATTCAATACTTTCCGGCAGTGTTGAGTCCAGGTGCAACATGATTTGGGAGTTTCCGAAAATAGGGGACCCTAATATAGTACCCTAAGTGGTAGGATCCTTATTATAAGGACCCCAAAATAAGTTACCCCTATTTTCGGAAACTCCCATTTTGCATGGTCCTGTTGCACCGGCAGGCTCAGCTTCATGGTGCCGGCCTTCCCCTTGGTTATTCCAGTTCATCCATTTCCCAGCTGTCCTTCGTGATTTTGTTCGGAGTCCTTGTGAACCTGGCATCGACGATCTTAGGACACGGACAGAGGTTGGATCTTCCTCGGATGTTGCTTCAACTTCTTCCTCATTGGTGTTTTTGCCACCGCGATGCTCCTCTACCGGCTGATGCAAAGAAGGCAGCTCAGCGAACTAAGTCATCTAGAGGCCTTACGGCAGGCGATCACTTATGCCATGATGCATCCCCAGGCACAGAAGCCCAGCCGAGTCCTTAGTTGCATGAGCGAGTCGGCTAGTCCGATTCTGTGGGAGGGTCGCGGCCTTCGTGCTCTCAGGCACGACAAGCCGCATTGCAGGCAACTTCGCGACGCAGCACGTGGCTTGACAATGCGCTGCGAACGCGAAACCGGAGCCTCGTTACAAAAAGGGTGCCAAGTTGTCTGTGATGAAACAGCTGTGTTGATCCTGGCCGTCTTCGGGGTCACCTCAGGCGACAGGACTGCTGCGGTGACTGCTGCTATACAGCTGACGACTCATTATGCTTGTGACTCGGAGGCAGATGGGTGGAAGCTTAAGCTTTTGCAGGTTGTGTTTGTAAGACTGGCACGATAGATTTGGGAATCTGCCTGTGCCTGAGTCGAAGTCTTGCAGGCTGACGCTCTAGAAGTCATGGGTAAGCCCATGACAAGCTGTTTCGCGATGCGATCTGCAACATGGGGTCGTGAGCCGAGGTGGTGCTACTATTGCTGTTCCGGTCCAAATTGGTACTGTCCTTTAGAGGCGGGGTGTTCATCCCAGCCTCACCTTTGCAAAGTTTCACCTCCCCCCTAAAGCCTAAACCGTGCCAGGGCTGCTGCTACAGCTGCGACGTTGGAACTGCAAGATGCTTCGATGCTTGTGAATGCTGCAGAGGAGGATCTGGTGGTGGAGGCACAGACTGGATCAGGTTCAAGCACATCAACCACTGATTTTGCACAACATAGTCTGGTTGACGTAATCTGAGAATGTTTTGCGATCCAGCGGGTTGTTGGGTCAAATTACGGATTCTTGGCAACCATGTAACGTCTCTACGAGATTTTTGCATCTCCACTTTCCGCCAGCATGCTCCAGAGAGCACTGAAGCCAGTGGAAGGCTTCTTTAATTTTATGTGACGTTTCGGCTGGCTGCTGTTGAAAGCTGTTGTTGCAAGTCCGCTGCCGACCCGTTGATACTTGAAACTGTCGCACATGGCCGGGAAGCTCGGACACATCATGACATGTCGCCTCGGACAATAAGTATAGCCTCTTTGCATGCTCGAGATCAGTAGAGAAGTTTTGCATCAATCGGCCTTTGTTTGAACAAGTCTCGTGTTGAAACCCACCGAAGCCGTGAGGGGACTCCCAGCATCGGAAATGGAGCCCCTGGAGACTGAAAGGATCAAGGGCTGGCAAATCACGCCCCAAACCAAACAGCTTGAACTCCGATGATGTATGCTGGTGTTCGATTGCATCGTGGCAATGGCTGTGGCCCAACAGCTTGCCTTTCGCGTGTCCACTGCAAGCGTGTGGCTGGATGTGTAGGTCTCGTGCATCCAGCTCAGCACACACTTGACTGCATGTACCGAGGCCAACGCTGAACACCGATGCCCCTCGTTGAGAAGAGTTGAAAACCTCGTCACCACCGTTGTCACCGTGTCTGTTTGGTTGAATGCCTGGCCGTGCAGGAGGATCTTGCGACTGTTGTGACTGCGGAAGCTGTGGCTGCGATGGAGCGCACTGGTCTTGAGCCAGTTGGTGGTTTAGGGCCGCACACGACAATGATGCTCCTGCCATTGTGGTCATTTTTTGTGCAGGAGATGCCGGCCCTTTTGCCGTCATTCTGGCAGCGATTGCTGCAGCCTCCACCTCATTGGCCGTCCCATGCAGTGATGTACTTCACGCAACCGCAGTGGTGTTTCGCATTTATTTTCTCAGCAATCGGGTTGCTGCGTACAAGTTGCTCTTGCCCGTGCTACCCGCTTTGTTGCTTTGCCATGTGTAGTGAGCGATGTCGGTAGGGGTGTGTTCGCGGGCGTGCCTGGCTTGGCAAACACAGCTCGCGGTGGTGTCTCAGCAGTCAAGACTGCCGAGGTGCTGCAGAGGGCTTTTGATCTGCTTGGCGAAGCGTCCTAACCACCCTTGAAGCGCAACTCATTGACACCGCATTGCAACAAGCACAGGTCGCTGACAACAAGCTAGAGCATGACCATAGCAGTCTTGGTCGTCTTCCTCCTCGTCGTTGTCGTCGTCGTCGTCGTGTGATATGCGGGCGGGTGGTCGCACCTCGCAGACGCTCCCTCCCATTTGACAGCATAGCTTTTTTGTCATGACTGCCCCTGACCCAATGCAGTAGAGGCTGTGCAGCGGAACAAACAAGTCCATCTTCCCAAGATCTCTGACTTGACTCTATACGGAAACTGAGGCGGTTGCAATTATTCTACTCGCGATTGGCATGTTTGTGTTTTTCTGGGTCATCTTCTACAATGTGCAGCAGGCCCAGTCCATCTCAAGCGCACAGAGTACTTAAACTAGTGTCATCTTACACGCAGACGGTTGACGAGCTGGCCAGTGTCATGAGCGGCTGAGGTTCAGTGGCATTTGCATGAACCATACCTTCCTGCACTCCACGGCAGCTGAAAGGTCCAGGGGCTGCGAAACGATTCGCATCTGTTTTCTGGTGAGCTGATGTGAGCAGGTACCACGTTCTTCCCTATGACGTTGCGCATGATCCATCGGTCCGGAAAACTGCCACGCCGGACGGATGCCTCAGTTTGCAGACTTGCGATTGCTGCTGCGGACCGTGCCGTCGCCTCTCTGCTGCTGTTGGAGGAAACCGCGTGGCCAATTGAGTCTGTGGCACCGCCGATTCAGCAGGCGGTCTCTGCTGGTTGAAGTTCTTGCTTTTCGGATGTTGTCAGCACTGTGCATATTGCACTGACAGGGCATGCATCCTGATGTGGAGAACGCGAGAGTCGTCGGCAAGGCGGACGCGGAAGTGATCGCCTAAGCCGGCTGGGTGCAAAGCACTCCGATGCACTCATGTACAGGCACCGGCTGCAGGCTTTGCACAGATCCCAGTAAGGATGTACCGTAAGACGTAGATGTGGTTGTCGCCTATTGCAGGCCTTGTATTGTGAAGCTTGCGACACTCGATCCCAATGGAGGTGTCGCAGTGCATCCCTGAGAACCCTCCAAATACATACACGCGACAAAACAAAATTTGATTCGTGCGAGACCAGGGCAGATTGGCAAGTTTGTCCAGAATCGCAGCTGGTAGCCTGGACGGCTTGGACAGGTATGCAGGCGCACGATGCTCGCCAGCTGTTGAAGCACCTGGAATCTCCAGCTGAAGGCTCCTACACCGAAGAGGCTCGCTGATGCCACGCCTACGGACGAGCAACGAGCCTTGCGCAGATTTGCAGATGCCAACAGGAGCAGCAGTCCGATTGGTTTTGCGACTTCGTTCGGAGCCTGAGGCCAGACTGTCGTGTCTGCATTGCAGCAAGCCGAAGCCTTTCCAAGCTCATTGCAACAACAGGGGACCTCTTAGACGATCTTGCCGTCGCCGGTACTCTGCTCGGGTTCAGAGTAAAGCCGGCGAGAGGTTTGGGGGGATACAGACATCGAAGCCGGGTGCGAGTTTGGCGGATGAGACTGGGGGCAGCGCCACGGATCGGGTTCATGAAGTCCGAAGCCATGACGGCGATAGGCCAAAGAGGCCCCAGCTTTTCGCGCAGCCAGTGTCCGACAGGCTGCTGGTTTCTTCGGCTTGGCACTAAGACCTGCCTTGGATGGCTCCGGCGAGTCGCAGAGCAGACTGAAGCGAGGTCTCACCCAAAGGAGTGCGCTGCCTCCTCGGGTCTCCAATAAAACCTCCCAAGATGCGAAGTTTGTTTTCGCAAGGTCGAGGACACCTGGTCGCAGCTTTTCCCGGCTCGTTGCTGCAAGAGCTGGGCTCCGAGTGCAGTTGGGGCACGCACTCCTGGAATGCTTTAGCGGATCCGTGCGCCAGGTTCTACACGACGGATGGAAGCGGCACTTGTGTGGCCCAGGCAAAGGGCAAAGCAAAGCAAGACGAGCTCGAGGCAGCTCGACTGCCTTAGCCGGGAGCCTGTGCGTCTCAGGATGTTTACCAGGGCCTTGGCTGCGCAACCCGGGCGGACACGTCCTCCATCCTGGCCGGGCTCAGTTCGGGCTGCAGGGAAAACGCTTCCTCTGCGTCTGCCAGGAACTCCTGGGAGCAGATTCGGAGGAGCCTGTGGAGTCGGAGGCGGTAGAGGCCAAAAGCGATCAGATGTGGCCTTCCACTAAACTTCAAAAGAATCTCATGCCACGGCAAGGCCAGCTGTGCGGCGGCAGAGTTCTTTGTCTGGCGTCGTGATGAGGTGAGGGTCTGTGTGCTGGAATCTTCTGGAGTCCAGTGGCCAGCGCGGTTGTCGGCAAGGTGGTGCTGGGATGCGGGCAGCTCGTGGCGCACTCGGTGCAGGAGTCGGGCAAGGCGGGCCCGGAAAGATGACTGCTGCGAGTCAACGTTGCAGCTCATGACACATCCCCCAACGTAAACGGCATTGTGCCCGGAGGCCTGCATCGTTCGCAGACTCATAGACCCCCTCTCTTTGGCGTGGTTAGTTCTTTGGTGCATGCTACACGCCCCGCTGTCAGCTGTCATGTCCACTTTCTCATCTCACTTGACCTCTGCGAAAACGCCGGAGGTGGTCGCTGAGCTGAGACACTTGTCCTGCGCCTTGGGAGCCACGGCCCTGGCTTTGAGCCTCGGGGCCTTGGGCACTCGTGGCACTTGCGCTCGTCTCCTTGCATTGTCCTTGGCCTTGAGACCTTCGTGGCCAATGCCCCCGCGCTCTTCGCATACGCGGAGCGAGCCGCCGTTCTCGGCGGCGCGCCGCTGATGGCCGTGAGGCGGTCGCAGGCTTGGGCAGTTGATGCTCTCGCTCTCTCGCTCTGGCTCTCTCTCGCGTCTCTCTCTGTCTCTCTCCGTCTCTCTCCGTCTCTCTCTCTGCCTCGCTGTCTCTCTTCCTCTCTCTCTCTCTCTCTTGTGTGTGTTTTGTTTGTTCTTTTCTCTCCAGTCTCCCACTCATAAAGAGTACTCCATATCACGAGCATTTTCACGCCGCTTGCAGGCAGCTGTTGTAAGAACGTGTGGAGAGCTGCACGCCTCACTTCCTGCGAGGATGCGTCGTGCCGCGCTTTCGGCACGGCGTCTATTGCAGACGTCCAGTATTGGGCTGCGTCTCACAGTACTGCCGGTATGCTCGCTGCCACATGAGCATTTTAGCAGCCGCACTTCCTGCAGGCAGCTGTTACAAGAACGTGTGGAATACTGCGTGCCTCACTTGCTGCGAAGATGCATCGTGCCGTGCTTCCGGCACGGTGTATATTGCACAAGTCCAGCTTGTTCGGCTGTTTCTCCGGTACGTTTCGTTTTGTCTGGCTCTTGTCGCCGGCACGCTCGTTGCCGCATGAGCATTTTAGCAGCCGCACCTCTTGCAGGCAGCTGTTATAAGAACGTGTGGAATACTGTGCGCCGCACTTGCCGCGAAGATGCATCGTGCCGTGCTGCCGGCACGGTGTATATTGCACAAGTCCAGCTTGTACACCAGTTTCTCCGGTACGTTTGGTTTCGTCGCCGGCATGCTCGCTGCCACATGAGCATTTTAGCAGCCGCACCTCCTGCAGGCAGCTGTTATAAGAACGTGTGGAATACTGCGTGCCGCACTTGCTGCGAAGATGCATCGTGCCGTGCTTCCGGCACGGTGTATATTGCACAAGTCCAGCTTGTTCGGTACGTTTGGTTTTGTCTGGCTCTTGTCGCCGGCACGCTCGTTGCCGCATGAGCATTTTGGCAGCCGCACCTCCTGCAGGCAGCTGTCATAAGAACGTGCGGCAATACTGTACGCCGCACTTGCTGCGAAGATGCATCGTGCCGTGCGGTGTATAGTGCACAGTCCAGCTTGTACAGCAGTTTCTCCGGCACGTTGGGTTTCGCCTCCGACTACTCGTCAGCTCACGCCGAATGCAGCAAGCACAGCAAGCACTGTCATTGTCCAGGACCCAGAAAGGAATGCCTGGTTTGCCAGCCGTGGCTTCAAGGAGCCGTCCGAATCGCAATCCGCAGCGGCCACGGATGATTTTTCTCGGTTTCTGGCCCGGAGCTGGTGCTGTTGCTGAGGCCCTGCTGCCCCAATCCTTGCGTGGCCCGGGGATTTTCGTGAAGCGCCTTGGGGAGACATCAGAAAAAGAGGCTTGCAGAGCTGATGGAATCTACTTTACCAGTGCCTTCAAAACTTCCGGAGGCGGAGGAAGCCATCGCAGCGTATGCAGAGGAGCCGAATGCACCATGGTTCCTGCGTCGGACTCGAGATTCTGGCAGCTGTGTCACTGAAGTTCTAGATGCAACTCTATCCGTCTTGTGCATGGCTGCATGTTGACCCACTCGAACCCTTGTCCACTGAACGCTTCTACTGCGACTACCTGCGTGGTGCCACGGTATGTGAAGTGCCCGGGACTCCCGTCACCAGCACAAGATTTTGCGTTGCAGCAGGAGCAGCGAATGTGGGGTGGCATGGTTTAACCGTCGCGTGAAAACAGTGGGCTGGTCTTCAGAGAGTGACCGCGCCCCAGGGATGGAAGGTACTGTAGGGAAAACCAGAAGCAGGTGCCTGTATGTGTGCTTATGCATGCCTATACCAGCCTATACAGCAGTTGCATATGCACAAACATGCATCCACCGCGATACGGTTCTGTTCTATCTTGTGTGCTTTATCTCGTCCTTTCGATGGTAACTTGTGCTAATTTCTCAAGTAATTAACTCGCCCGCTTAAACTTCTACCAAACATGAGTGCCATGTCAGGTTGGAGCTGCTTTCGTGGCGTAGTGCAAATAATACAGCTTATCATACTGCAATAGTTCCAGTCATCGAGCACACTTACAGGCACATGCACGCATGTAGATGTAGGCGTACATATGCAGAACAACAGTATGAGCGTTTGATAGCATTTTTTGTGCATGTATATGTACATGTATGTGTACATGTATATATGTTATGTATATGTATATGGCCATATACATATCACGAGTATGCGTTCGTGTTTATGCATGCATGTACATGTAGATACGTGTGCCTGTGTAAGCACATACGATAATCAAACATATTTCTACATACGTACGTTCTGCAGGTGCAGATGTACGTACACATACACAGACATGGACATAGACATGGTATCTACATAAACATATACATACACCGGAACACTAACGCGTCTTTCCCACACACACACACACACACACACAGGTGCACTCACAATCATGTAATCATGCTCTCTTTTTTTTTCTTCTCTCTCTCTCTCTCCCTATTACATGCCATGTATGCACGTATGTATGTATGTATGTGCGTATGTATGTAGGCACGGTATGTATGTAGACATGTAGGTATGTAGGTATGTACAAGCGTATACGTGCAATGTATCTGTACAAATCTGGGTGTGCGCCAGAGAGTACACTAGCACGCGTTTGTTCAGGCGTGCACGCATGTACGTATGCATATATTTCTTTTGCTCTCTCTTCTCAAGCCCGTTCTGCCAGATGCTCGAGGGCTTGACAGTTTGAAGAAGGGAAGTCCAAGGGACGTTTCTGCAAATGCTGCGTGGAAAACATTGTGGCTCAATCTTTGACAAGCTTCTGTCCATGCATTCAAGACGACCCATGGCAGCAAAAAGCTGCTGTCAAATTGCTGTCGTGGCTGGCAAGTACTTTCGTTTCAATCTCAGCTTGAATCCAAGGCCTTTTTCTCCATTTCCGCCGGGCGTGACTTTCTCCAGAATAGGTTGGCCCCTGATTTGTTCGGTGACTGACCATGACATGCTTTATCGGCCAGCAGACCGCAGACGGTGGGGCCAGGCAGTCTGTCCTTTTATGTCGTGAAGCTGAGGATATGGTGTGTGCATCGAAGATGCCATCTCCTTCACGTCGGTTGTCCACACTTTTGCTGGCACTGCTGGGGCCCGCAGTAGCATCACCTTCATCGTCTCAGGCGCGGAGAATCGCGGAGAAGCTTGGGGAACTGGATTTGTCGGATCGAAGGCACCATAAACAACGACAGTTTCGCAGCCTCGGTGCAGGATAAGCCCCCAGCAGCGGTGCAGTCAGTGGAAAAGCGACAGAAGCCTCGATCCGTCTCGCATGGCCTCACAGTGCTGTGCTGAGACGGCCCTATCTGTGGTGAGAAGTATACGGTGATTAGTCCCAAGTCCCAACGTCGGGCTCAGGCCGTTGGCTTGCCGATGCCATGGGGCGCGGCGACGCCGACGTCCAGTGTGGTGCAAGGGCAGCTGGCTGGACCCTTGGAGATGTAGAGCCCTTTGTTGAGGCTACGGCTATGATCAAAGCATGTCATTCCTCCAAAGGCCCCTGCGATGCATGCCACCGGCCAAGCCACAAGCAGCCTTTGGGCTTGCATAGTCGCAGGCGCGACGGCAACAGAAAGAGGGTGTGGAGGTTATTCGGACGCACGTCGGAGTTCTTGGGATTTTAGCAGGTGCTGGAGCTGTGGGCCACAACATCCGCCAGCAGAACCGTGAGCCACGGCGACAACGGCACGGCCGTCGTGGCCCATCCAGGTGCTCAGAGTAGGCTCTTCAGGTTCAAGAGGACTAGGGCCGAGCTTGGGAGGCAAACCACGGCAGCAAGTACAACGAGCGTCGTGGAAGTCGAGCAGCTTCAGTGCCTTGGCTCGAGCTCGGAGCAAAAGCAACGGCACGACTAGTTAATTTCTCCGTAGGGGTTAAGGATTTGGGTTTGCTGCGGTTCGATACAACTTGGTGCAATCACATTGATTGGACGGTCATTCAAGGTATTTCATAGGGGGGCACCAGAGCAACCCCCATAATTAGTGGATACAGCTCGACGAGAAGAATCATGCCGTGTGGGGAAGGCACAGCTGAGTGGGGTGGGGGCTGGCCCAATGGCCCAATGGTTTCTTTTCTGATCTGCAAAGCCATTCGAAGAAGCATAATCGAAACCAAAGCGTGGGGCAGTTGGGGTGACGGGGCGGTAGGGGGGCGGTGGGTGGGGGGGGGGGGCGGGGCGGGAGGGCGGAGGAGTTTGGGCCGGGGGGTTGAGAGCGGTCTGAAATTGATTTCGCAGGGCACAGGGCACGGTGCGGCACGGCACACCGCCACCAGCAAAGTGCGGTAGTAGTGGTGGTAGTAGTACTGTAGTAGCGGTAAAAGCAGTAGTAGTAGTGGTGGTGTTTTGGTGTTGCAAGGCACATCGAACATTGGCGGCGGGGCGGTCGCTGCGGGGGGATGAAGATTGAAGTTGAAATTGGACTTGCGCCTGCCGAGCCGGCCGTCGGTCAAATCACCTACAATCAGCAGTCGCGAGTCGTGAGTCGTGAGTGTTGTGAGCTGGGAAGCCTGTTGAGCTTGAGCGTATTGGGGGGCCTGGGCGCCTGTCGACCCGCTCGGCTCGGCCCGGCCGGCCTGGCTGAGTGATTCGAGTGATTGATTTTACAGGTCGAGTCGTGTCATGTGAGCCATGTGTGCAGCAGCAGAGTCTAGATTCCAGACGATCTTGCAGAATCTTTCATATTTTTGCCGCAGCGCTGGGACGGACCACGCCATGACATGACATGTGAACAATGTGAACTCTGAACAGCAGCAGAATCAGCAGAAGTTGATAGGCATTCCGTTCAGTAGAATTCCAATTGCAGTATTTGACTGACTGACAGTGCAGTTGAGCAATTGTCCTTTTGCATTTCCACTTTCTCCAGTTTCAATTTCAGTTGTTAATTTCATAATTTCATTTCAAGTAGCAGTACGGAGCAAAACTAGCAAAGATGCCTAAGAAGGCTGAAGGCTCGGCGGCGGTTAGTCATGTCACATTCATAGACTCATAGATTCGCGAAAACTGAAATTCAACAGTAGGTGACAGTGACTGGAGAAGAAGACTCGACAATGGCAGTGTGAGTGTCAGCAGTGCAGTGCCGACTAACCAGCCGGCAGCTTCACTGCTGATTCCCTTGAGCTTGAGTGCGTGAGCCGTGAGCCTTGCTCACAGTGTAGTGGATGAGGCTGAGCACAGTCGTGGCTCTGTCGCTGTGGTTTCTTGGCTTCTTGCACTTTCTTGCAATGCTGCAAGTGCAACCCGAGCGTCAGAGAAGGCTTGTTTGGCTGGCTGCTCAAAGCGAGGCAGCCGTGCGTTCAAACAAGGTACAGGTCCCGAGTGATGCGAGAGCGTTTCTTGCGGCTAAATTTCGGGGATTGTTGCAACACGTGCCAGCTCTTGCAACCACACTTGAATCATTCACGAAACACACTGCAAGTGTAAAAGCTGCTTCTGAAGCTCCGGCTGAGGGCTCAGCCTCAGCCTCAGCATCGCGTGATGCTCCTTTCGTAAAGGATGAGTACCACAGAACTGTCGATGCTGTGTGTCAGTATGGTAGCCAGAAAATTTTGGGGTTGGCCATCGTAGAGGTTGGCATAGTTTGCCAAGGTCTTTTGTCTGCGTTGGATGTGGAGCAACGCTCTTTGCTTCAGTGCGCAGTAGATGCCTCGAGACGTGTTGGCAGCGTTTTCCTTCGCATTGTGCATGCGTTACCGCTTGCAGAGCCAGCGCAAGCTATCGTATCTGGTTGCAAATCATACGGGAACCAGAGAAGCTTTACAGTGACAGCCCAATGCATCGAGCACTTGTTGGAGCGCCCAGTCTTCGATGTTGATTTTGTTCAGAGTCAGAGCATCACCGAGGAAATTGATAATTGGATGTATCAGGATTGCAACAACGACGTTTGCCTGGAAGAACTCTCGGAGGCCGATGCGGGCCCGCCATGTGCTGTGGTTGCAGCTCCAGTCCTTGCATTGTTGGCATCCCACGGATGCATTCAGCACTTGGTGTTTCCTGCAAACTGCCGTTTTGCTCCTCACCGGTACTTAGATCCCATGACAATCAAGATCCGCGACTTGAGCAACAACTTTGAACAAATGATTGCACACGGAGGCTCCCATCAGCTTGATAAAAAAACGGCTCAAGAGTTGGAGGCTGAATGTATCAGCTTGGCAGAAGGCGGTTTAGACCGTGACATGCTGTTCAGTATCAGCAACACTCTTCGCGAGCACATCGCACTTGTGAGTGCCGCTCCGACCGCTCCTGGAGCCGCTCCTGTGCCTCGCGATCTCGAGGCAGACCTAGGTTTACAGCGGCAGGTCGTGTGGCTCGAAGGCTTGTTGAGGTCTACTGGCAAGGAGCAGGTTGCCAGATCCCGTTTGCAGCCGAGCACTAAGGGTTTTCAAGGTGTCTGGGATAATGAAATGGGGTGTAGGGTAACTTATAAGCCAGCCTTCTTGTTACAATGTGTCGTTCTCTCGTTCAACTTGCGGAGCTCTGAAGCACTACCCGACGTCATCAATGCATCCTTGCAGTGCCTCCCAGATTTCTGGAAGGAATCCTTGAAAAGTTTGCTTGCTTCAGCCCAGACCCCAAGCCCCAGTACAATGTCACGTGCTAGACTTTCGGTAGATGTTGGTTTCATGCTGTTCATGCGAAACAGGCATTCGAAGCTTCTACAAGATCCCAAGGTAACCTTCTTTGTAAAGGTCGACTCGACACCGCTGGGTGGAAATAATTGGGAAGTTGTCGAGTATCAGTTGGTTGAGGGTGCCAATCTTCTGCCAGCAGGCGACAGGGCTGTCGCTATGGCCGTTCTGGGGTCAAAGTGCAAGAATGCAGAGCTGTGTTTGCAGGAGGCTGAGGATCTGACCAGGTGGACCCAAGAACTGTCAGGCTTGATCGACCACCACATTTTGCCACTGGGCGCTTTGGGAACACGGCGGGGCAGCGTTGCCCATATCGTGCACAACATTCTGTACAGGTTGAGGCTAGAAACTTACGGTTGGGATGATGTTCAGAAGTTCATTTCTTGCACATTTTCGCTCACGGCCGACCAAGGCACAGAGGCAAAGGTGGGGGATGTAGAAAGAGTGGATTTGTCACAGAACTTTCCGTGGTGGCCTACCGCGGATGCATCTCTCCAGCCGTGTTTTCAGGAGGATCCCTTGCTGGGCGGAGGTGATGTGGCAGATGAGCCTTTGTGTGTGATTGACCCTGGCACGGCTGAGGCAGCACCTGTGCAGCCTGAGGGGCAGTCGGTGAGCGGTTTCGTTGGCAGTGTTCGCATCCCGCCTCATTTTCACATCGTCGACAAGGTTTCAAGTGCACTTCTGGAGAGTCTTTCTTTGTGTTGGCCCAGGATAGAAGTGCACTTTAAAGCTGTTGTCATCTTTTTCCATGCAGCACATACTAGGCGGCATTTTGTTAAGCTTTGCCTACCGCCTGCGCTCCACTTCCTGTTCACGAGCGGCCCTCCTGCGTGGGACGGCGGTCGTGTTTGGGGCGTTCTCCAGAGAATCGTCAACTGGGTCCTGAAACGTGAGGGGGCCATCAAGCGACATTATGACACAGTCAAGCTGCTGAGCAACTCCAAGAAGAACGATACACCGGCAGACCCTGCCCAGGAACCGACTTGTGCTGCTGCCGATGACAAACACAAGGATCACCGGGAGTCGACGAAGCGCGACTACTTTGATGATAGGGACGGTTCCAACATGTCCACGTGCGGTGCAGCAGTTGGGGATCCCTTCTTTTGGGGGACCATGCATCTCCTGGCTCATTTCGCTGCGATTTTAGATCACATGGAAGCGTGGCTTCTTGGATGCAGCTGCCATTCCCCGCGTACCCGTGATCAGCTTGAGGCTTTGATGGGGACTGCAGGCTTGCGTGTCGCGGAAACATGCCCTATGCGTGGCCGAAGGGCATGCGATCTGGCGACAGGTCAGCACCGGGAAGTTTTCAATCAGGTTGCTCACGAGCAGGAAGATATCTTGCTCATGGTGCATTTGTCTGCACTGCCAGAGAATGACAGGCGGGATTTGATGCTTGATTTTGGGGCAGGTCGCGCACGTTTGATGACAGAGCTGGAAGTGCGGTTGAGTGTTTGGGACAGCATTCCATTGAAATTGTTTTCTCTTGCTTTTCACGACGAGGATGATGTCGCACGTGCAGCCATTTTGAAGTGCTGTGTGCAGTTTGAGGAATTGACAGAGACCCAGCAAAGTAGGAGTGCACACACCTTGAGCATTGCGCTCCTTTCGCGGGAGGGGGCCCTTCGACAGCAGCTTGTTGAATGGTTGCAAGGGGGCGAGCTTTCGGACGACTTGCAGATTATCAGGAGTCAGATGGTTTTGACTCCAACGCTGGAGGTCTCAGTCGAGAGGCTCCATGCATTCCTGAAACAGCGCACGCTGGCCACTCACCACCACTCAGGCGCCTTTGCATCCCTGCAATTGAGGAAAGCAGAAATTCTTCGCTGGCATGGTCAGTGTTTTGAAGAACTTGCAGAGTGTTGCAGCATGGCAGCCACACCGGCGTCTATGGTTGAAGCTTTGGACCTTCAGTCCTATCCAGATTTCGTAGTCTTTCATCGCGAGGACCGCGAAGATGCTGGAAAACAGGAGACCGCTGTAGTGGCAGGGGTGAAGCCGATGAAGATGCAGTCTTGCTTGCCCCACTGGCTCGCAGATCAAGTCATCTACAGGCGTCACTTGGGCATGCAATACATGAATCTTCCAGACCCGCAGACAACCCGGAAACGCGCCCCGCAAGCACCCCGAACTGTGGAGGTAGCAGCCTCCACCGAAGATCAGATCGCTTATGAGCACTTCAGGGCCACTTTTGACAGCAGCCGATTTTACTCCGTGAGAAAAGATTTGCATCTTGAAGGTTTGGCAGACCAGGCAGCCACGCATGAAGATGTTGTCCAGAAATTTTTCGTGCCTGTGCAAAATGTCCTAGTAGGAAACCATGCATCCGTAGATCGCAAGTGTTTGCAGGATTTGCAGTTGGAGATCACCGGTAGCAAGGTCGGCCTTCCTCTGGCCTTAAATGACAGGTCAACCCTTGATTTTGATTTCCAGGATTGCTTCGATGATGTGGACAGGCCAGATGTGGCCCCTGAGATCACCAACCCTGGTGCCCCAAACGGTCTGACGGATCAGGCGCTTGTGCAGCAGGCGCGGGACACACGGCTGTGTCAGGAAAGCGGAAACATTTTCTTCAGAGTTGTTGACGCAAGGCCCAGCAGACGGAAGCGCATGCGAACAGACCTCATGAAGTGCATATCGTCGCAGCAGCTCGCTGTGAGTTTGCATCCTGTCGTGCACACCGACTCCGTCATGAAGACAGTGACTGTGACACTTCAGCCGGCCGTTTCGGAATCAGGTGCATCGCGGTTGTTTGATGGTAGTGTTGACACAAAGAGAATTTCGGCATGGGATGTAGATGCAGACATCGTCTGGTTGTGGCGTGGACATGAAGGTGAAGCTTGGCTCAACTCCGGTGTTGTGCCCAGTGTGTTGAGCAAGTTGTTCGAATGTGCGGCTTGGGAAGGGGTTGGGCATTTAGCGGTGAGTCAGGGTGAAGCCGATACATTGATTGCGCTTCAGTCTTTGGAGAATGCTGGCCTTGTCAAGCGTCTTGACAAGGAGGGTGAGCAAGAGAGGTGGCAACTGTGTGATCATGCCAAGGCGGTCTTGCAATCAGGAGTTCGGCTTTGCAATGCCAGGCCAGGTCTTGAAGTTCGGCCAGACCAAGCACCGCAGAACATGACAACGTGGGAGCTAATTCAAAAACTCCTGGAGGATGGGTTCACAAAGGAAGCATTTGTGAATGATGCCGAGCCTTTCAATGTCCAGCGCAATGGCCCTAAGAAGATTTACTCGGTGTCCGGTAAATGGGTCCGTGCTTACTTGCAGGTGCTGATCTGTAGGAAAGAACTCCTCCTTCAAAAAATCCTTCATGTGCCACACGGTGCCAAGGCCAGTGTCTATAAGGCCATGCTACAGCAAATCAATTTTGCAGGGTCGCATCGCAAGAAGCAGCGATTGATTTTTGCAGATGCAGAGGGGCTTCTGGGTGGGGATGCAGGTAATCTTGCCAGGGCTCGTGTCAGAGGTTCCACGGGCCGGGTTGGTGCTCGGCATGCAAGAGCGGTTGCAGCCGGGGAGGCGGAGGTGGAGGCGGAGGGCGGTGGCGCTGATCCTCCGCAAGCCGGTCGGCGTGCTAGGTCACGGCATCCTAAAACTCATTGCTGGCCGCACGATAGCGGTCCATGCCTTCTCATATTCAAAGCTCCAAAGACCTGGCAAGCTACTTGCCCGAGGTCGCACAGCCATCGTAATCCAGACAGGCCGAGTACGAAATGCACCAGAACCATGACTTTTGATCCAGAAGACGAGGGTTCGGAACAGCGTGTTCTCAGAAGCTTACGCTTCTGGCTTGCCTCAGCCAAGCGGTTTGCAACACGCAGTCAGCACATGGGTTTCAAGCCAGAGGACATTCCCTCCGACGATTCTGTGCTGGCTCAAGCCATGGCTGAGCTTCCTGAGGATTACAACAGCAGTGATGCAGCCCCAGACGGCCCAGACGGGCGGTCTCAGCCTGTGAGACCAGGACCGGCCCAAGCTGTGCAGCCCCGGCGGAGGTGTCGACGAAAGACAGAATCGGCAGCAGCAGCTGTGGATGCTCCAGGTGCAGCAGGCCGGTGTGTTTGCGTATTCATTGTTGGGGCTCATCTTTCGGAATCTTTCGGTCGGGTTAACGGCTCACGGCAGTCTGAATGGAGTGTGCAGGAACAGTGAGTCAGGGATTCCGTAATTGAGCGGTTGAGCGTGTGGCTGCTGCATGCTGTCGTAACCTCGACTCGTGTCCGGACTCGTACAGTCCGTGCAGTGTGCATTCCTCCCCCTCCCACTCCTGCCGCCCGCCCCTCCCGCCCCTCCCCCTCCGCCTCCCTTCTCCTCCTCCTCCTCCTCCTCCTCGTCCTCCTCCTCCTCCTCCTCCGCCTCCTCCTCCTCCTTCTCCCCCTCTACCTTTACCTCGGATCCTCTTTGTTCTCTGTCTCTCGTTCTTTCTTACTGTCCTTCTCCTTCTCTCTTTTCTACGTTTTCTCTGTCTCTCTTTCTGACATATACAATAGAAGAATACATATATAAATATATATATATATATATATATATATATATATATATGAATATACACATATATATATATATACATACACAAATAGATATATACATACATATGTAAGTTATGTAAGTATATACATACATACATACATGCATGCATACATACACACATACATACACATGCACATACACACACATACATATACATACATGCATACATACATACATACACGTATATACCTACATATGTGATGTGTTGTGAGTATGTATGTAAGTACGTATGTGTGCATGTATGTATGTGTGTATGGCTGTATGGTATGGTATGGTATGGTATGGTATGGTATGGTATGGTATGTAGGATATGTATGCCTACATATACGTATGTATGTGTGTATGTACATACATCGTGCCTGCGCATCTTTCGCAGGCAGCTCTGCTTTACCGCCCAGACCGGCGGCTGCAGAGCCAGATGAGAGGTTGAGTGGTAATGCTGTGGCCAGAAGTTCATCGAGTTCGAGCAGCGGCGACAGTTCAAACTCACGCTCAAACCCGAGCGGCTCAGGTTCGGGGAGCTCCTCGGGCTCCTCATCCTCGTCATCCAGTTCGTCGAGCTCTGTTGGGACCCCGGCAGAGGGACGTGTGTGATGATATCATGGATAGGACAGGAGGGGCAAACGTGCGATCCACACTGTTATCGGTTCGGCTGTGTATGCTTGACTGTCTCGAAAGTGTTGCAGCAGACATGCGGGTCTGGGTCTGAAGTCTGAAGCGACAAACCGCATGGACCGCGTGGATTCTGCTTCTCAAGGCCTGATGTTTCGTCGTCGCCAATCGGGGACCAGGACCCTGGTGAAAGCCGAGGCAGGGGACTTCTGAGGCCGTGTCAACATGCGTCTGGGGATACGTGAAACTGTGGCATCCGATTTGTACCTTGTGCAAGGTGAGCGTCTTGCCACGGTCGTCGGCTTTGCAGATTCAATAGGCGGGCTCGAGTTCGGTCAGAGGTGTTTGTGCTCACAGAACCATGTGCTGACGTAATGCTGGACCATGCAAGCTGCATCTGCTGCATTCACAGATCAATGGTCCGTGGTAGTTTTCGTCAGATCAGTAGAAGTGCATCAGTCGCCGGCACATTGCTTGAAGCTGAGCACGTTGGGATTTTATGTTTTCCGGTAGTGTTGCTGACGTTGGCAGGCCGAAGCTCCAGTGGGCTGAGAGGAGGTGATGGGCCAAGCGGGTGTGTCTTCAGCTTGCAAAGCCTGAGCTTGGTAGTTCGCTGGCGCACTCGTTGGGCCCCATAATATAATGACCCCCTAAGCCTCCGAAGGCTCTAAGACTCTGAGGCTTAAACCTCAGCTTGTCGTGCCTGCTTCGTTTTACAACCAACAAGTCGCAAGCCCTGTCCCGGTCCCACATAGATTCCCGAGCCTCACACCTCAACCGAAGCCTAGGTAGCTGGAGGTCTTTAGTCGCTGGGAGGATTTTGGTCCTCGAGTCCTTCCAACCCCGTAGGGTTTAGGGTTTAGGGGTTTAGGGGTTCTAGGCTAGATGCGATACCGAACGCTTTGAAGCAGTCCTGGGTTGCAACTCGTCAAGCAGCGATCCTGTGCACGTATGTCTGAGCTTAACTCACTTGATTCTTATGGACATAAGATATTCGATACTGTTGCAAAAGCTTGAACGGCTGCGTTTAAAGGTCCTAACTTGATGTGTTTGTACCCACTACATTATCCAAATGTACCAGAGAAGTTCAACTTCAACTTGTTGCGGGTCCCGAACTCTATGCTCCGGTGCTCCGTGCTTGCAGTCTGCAAGGCCAGGCCTCGCAGATACCAGTCGAAGAGTGAATGAATCGTGAAAACGAAAGAGTCGAGTGGCCAGCGTCGTCGCAGCAGAACCAACAACAGCAACAACAGCAACAACAGCAGCAGCAGCAACAGGCAACAGCCTCCGAAGTTGCGTGCAGCTTGTGACTTGTGACTGTGTGCGGCACTGTGTGCGGAGAGAGCGAGAGAGAGTCAGACAGAGAGAGAGAGAGAGGCCGAGAGGTAGAGAGGCAGAGAGAGAAAGATAGAGAGAAAGAGAGAGGGAGAGACAGAGAGAGAGGAGAAAGAGAAATGGATAGCCAAAGAGAGAGAGAGAGAGAGAGAGAGAGAGAGAGAGAGAGAGAGAGAGAGAGAGAGAGAGAGAGAGAGAGAGAGAGAGAGACAGACAGAGAGAGAAAGAGTGACACACAAACAGAAAGCGACAATGGCAAAAGAGAAAGACAGGGACAGGGTCCTGGAAACCTAGAATGAGCATCAGAAATATGTGTTGTACATATGATGTCTTGACATGTACAACAACCGCTTTGTTGTTTGTTTTGATTCCTCGACGTATAAAGATATGTGCATGTTTATATGTTTCTCTATATGTGTGCATATGGAGGACCAGATAATTGATATACTTCAGTTCCCTTACGAATGCCTCTACCAGGGTTGCTGCAGTCATTTGGCGTCTGTCGCGATGTTCCGCATCGGTCTTGGCCCGCACCATGGGTGTCGACACAGCAGTCTCGTTTGAACTGGGTCGAGGGGTGGTCGGAGTGGTATCTTCTTTCGGCAATATCAGCCGATGCCTTCGTTTCCTTTCTCACGCTTTGAGCCTCCCGGTTTCCAGCCTTCTCCTATCTCGGCAGTCGCATATAGAAGCAAGTGTGCCGAAACGAGCACCCATCCCTTGCCCACACAGCAAAAGCAGACCAAACCCTAAACCCCTTGCGAGAGGCAGAATTCCTTCAAAAAGCCCTAAAAGCAACCCCCCTCTCCCGGCCCGGGAGAAGGGGGTTGCCTTGAGCCCTAAAAAGGCCTGGTTGCCTTCGACCCGAAATGGGGGGGTTTGCTTTCGATCTTCCAGCAAGCAGTTTTCCATGGTGCCCAATAAGCTTGGTCGAAAAAGGCTCGGTGTCTGCGCAAACAGCTGGCGACAGCATTTTTTCGACTCAGTCCGGCTCGTTTCCAGGATTTTGGCCGAAACCTGCGACCCGCGAATTTAGGCCGATCCTGCCCAAACTGGATCGCCCGCGATTCGCCCGCGATTCTCCGCGATTCCCCGCGAACCTGCCCGCGAACGGGAATCCCGGCTCTGGCTCCGCGCGGGGGGTTTGCCCTTTCTCCCGTGATTCCTGGAGGGCCAGCAAACTAGCCCGCCAAAGGGTTTGACTCGAAAAAATGGTGTTTCAGCACCGTTTCTGAAATTGTCAATGGTTTCGGGGATTCGTGTGGTTTTTGGATTGCACGGGCTCCCCTTCTATACTTTCTCTTCAAGAACAGCCCGTCCAGGCACCAGCCAAACCTTCCAGGACCCCTCAATCCCCTTCTAGTTTCTCTTCAGGACCAGCGCGGGCCAGCCCGTCCGGGTGCCAGCCAAACCCCCAAATGCTCCTCTGCCTTCTAGTTTCTCTTCAGGACCAGTGCGGCCCGGCACCAGCCAAACCTGCCAGAACCCCCCAATCCCCTTCTACTTTCTCTTCAGGACCAGCCCGTCCGGTGCCAGCCAAACCTTCCAGAACCCTTCAAGCCCCTTCTAGTTTCTCTTCAGGACCATTCCGTCCCAGCACCAGCCAAACCTGCCAGAACCCACCAATCCCCTTCTACTTTCTCTTCAGGACCATCCCGTCCCGGTGCCAGCCAAACCTTCCAGAACCCCCCAATCCCCTTCTAGTTTCTCTTCAGGACCAGTCCGTCCCAGCACCAGCCAAACCTGCCAGAACCCCCCAATCCCCTTCTACTTTCTCTTCAGGACCACCCCGTCCCGGTGCCAGCCAAACCTTCCAGAACCCCCCAATCCTCTTCTAGTTTCTCTTCAGGACCAGTCCCGTCCCGGCACCAGCCCTTCTATTTTCTTTTCATCAGGATGGCTCTCGTGAGCCCGGCTGGGTTTGTGATATGTGCGTACTGAAACATATTCCACAAATGGGGGTCTCGCCCTGCAGCCTTGCGGCCTTGCATCGTGAGCATCAACTGGGACTGGGACTCGGGCCCTGCAGAAGCCTGCCTGCCGAATTGGCGCCCCTGCGACCGCCTCGTTTGGTTACTCTTTTGTTTTCGGTAGGTTCAGGTTCAGGTTGGGTTTGTGAACTGTGTGGCTCAACTGTAGAGGTCATCGCCTCGAACTGGTGCCCCTGCTACCGCCTCGTTTGGTTACTCTTTTGTTTCCGGTTGGTGCAGGTTGGGTTGTTGAACTGTGTGGCTCAACTGTACAGGTCATCGCCTCGAATTGGTGCCCGTGCGACCGCTTCGTTTGGTTACTCTTCTGTTTCCGGTACTCTGAATCGATGGCTGGACCAGTTGGTAGTCGATAGTGATAGTGTTGCGAGTTTCTACTTCCTGTGATCTTATATATTGTTGCACCTGATACGTGATGGTGGGAGCGAACCTGTGGAGGTGCCCACAGAAGGGATGGCAAGACCCTCCGTGCGGCAACGGAAGGAAGTATGTATGTAAGTATGTAAGCAGTTTGAGAGAGAGAGAGAGAGAGAGAGAGAGAGAGAGAGAGAGAGAGAGAGAGAGAGAGAGAGAGAGAGAGAGAGAGAGAGAGAGAGAGAGAGAGAGAGAGAGCGAGCGAGAGAGAGCGAGAGAGAGAGCGAGAGAGAGCGAGAGGGAGAGCGAGAGAGAGAGAGAGAGAGAGAGAGAGCGAGGAAAGTTAGAGGAGAAAGGTTAACAGAGAGGGAGCGAGAGGGAGAGGCGGAGAGGGCGAGCTCATGTGTTCAATGTTCTCTCTCCCTCTGTGTCATGTGCGGAGATTCTTGTACAACATGCACATACATGCATATATATATATATATATATATATATATACACGTGCATGTTGAATGTAGGTGCGCATGCATTCGTGCCTGGCTGGGCGATAGGCTGGGTGGCTGGTGGACGATGCTGTGCGTGTTGGGTGCATGGAAGTTTATTCTATGCCATGTATGCTGTATGCATGATGATGTTACACACATGTATACACCACTGTTTGTTCACGTTGATGTTTCCGTCCTGCCGTCTTGGTGCAAAGGACAGATGCATGGGCGAGTGGATGGATGGATGCATGCTGGGATGGGATGGAGCGAGCTATGGATGAATGGAGGAGTGCCTGGATCGATGGATGGATGTCGGTCGGTCGGTCAGTCGGTCTGGCTGTCTGTCGGTCTGTCCTTCTGTCTGTTGTGTGTGTATGGATACAGGTAGGTCCCGGGCGCAAGCATTTGTTCATGTATGGACACCTGGACACACACACATGGCCTAGTGCAAATACAATCTACGTGTGTGAAAGACATGCAAGCACGCAGCACACTTAAACGTCCGCGTTTTGCACGTCTCCTTTTGAAGTGCGGCTGCCAGTGTGAGCTCCAAGCTTGTTTTTTTTTTGCTGGTGCTCAGAGTCTCAGAGGGCAGCAAGAGCTTGTGGTCAAAGGAGGCGAGGCATTCAGCACACATAGTGGTCTTGTGCAGATTGTGCAACTGCTAGATTCCAGGGCATAATGGAGCGATCTCAGATTCTCACAGATCTTCACAAAACTAGTGAGCTAGTCGTCGTGTACGGAAGCATGGCAAGGGGTCGGGGCCGCGGCCGTGGCCCGAGTCTATCTCAGGCCGGTGAGGCTAGTGGCCCGGCGGGGGCGCCGGCAGGACCTTCAAACCTGGAGGACATTCTGGATTTCGCTGACCATGCCTGGGCAAACGTGTATGAAGGACATGAAGGGCAGGATCGTTTGTACCGTTTTCAAGCTCTCTTGGAGCCCGGCTTGATGTTGCATACTCAGTATTCTGGCAAAGGCACAGCGGAGACGTGTGCATCTCACATAGCTCAGCTTTGCAAAGAGCACAGCATCTTTCAAGAAGGTGCAGGGCTTGATCGAATGGCAACCGCGTTTGACTCCAAACGCTTTGCTGTTGAAGTCCTGCTTCAACACGGATGCAACAGCAAGCCGACCTGCATCTTCGGTGCGATGGAGTCCTGCTTGAGTACTGAGGCACGTGACGAAATAGAGAAGTTGATGCCTGCGAAGGCACAGAGTGACAGTGAGCGAGAAGTTGCGTTTGCTACCATGCATGAGTATTTGCGCAAGAACCAGTCAACAGCATATCCTCAGGACAAAGAGGCACCATGCTACAATCATGCTTGCAAGAAGGGCTGCCGTGTCTGGCCTGCAAAGCCGTCCCCACAGACTTTCACCTTGTGGGTCGCAGGGCAGACGTGTAAGGACGTCTCGAGGAGGGGCTGCCGCCAGGGATTCACAGGACCGAACACGAAGACCTATCTGGTCTGGCTGGGAATGGTCCGCAGCCAAGCACCCGATATGATCATTCATGAGATCACTTGTTCCAATGAAGCTCGTGACCGCCTGCATGCGGACCTCTCTCCGATCTGTATGAGATACAGACGGAGTCCCTCAGCCCGCATGAGATTGGGATTCCTGTGAGCCGTGCCCGGCAGTTCTCAGTGTGTGTGCTACGTCGCCAGTTCACGAATGTTGGGTCGTGGAAGGAATTCAAAGACATATTCTGCAGCAGGTGTGTGGCCACTGCTGATGTCTTTTTTCAACCAGGCCTACAGCACCGCGAGGAAGTTGCACGTGCGTTGGCCCAGAAGAACGGGTGGTTTTTTCCAGAAGGGCAACGTCCAGGGTGGATTTGGTTCTCAGTCCTGCAGAGTTTCGTTGTGCCAATCAGTATCGGAGCCGGGCTACGCAGAGGGGCTTCGGTGAACAAGACTTCTTCTGCTTCGATGTGGCGCAGGAAGTGGGCTATGGACCCATCTCCACTCTTGGGCCATGCTTAACCTCCCACAACAAAATCATTAATGGACAGACGGGAGAGATGCTGACTGGCTTGGACCACTTGCTGCTGATGGGTGCCCTGCTTGCAGCAGTCTTGCAAGTGCCGTAGTGCTAATTGAAGATATGACATCTTCCTTGGTGAGGAGCCGTGAACCTAGAGTGGATCTTTGTATTTTGACCCGTGCCGCCCCGCCACTCAGGAGCTAACGTTCAGAACTTCAAACCCAGATTGCAGGTGAGCCTTCCAGCTAGCCTTCGTCCCATGTCCCATGAGTCTTGTCCCATTCCTTCAGCCACGTGCCTAGGCGAGAGCACGTTCCCGCACGTCGTCACGAAGTACAAGTGCCCTTTTGCAGAGTTCGCGTGGCAGCAGCGAGCCCAGTGTGGCCAGTGGAAGGATTTGGCTGGCAATGCCATGCACCAGCAATTGCTCACCGCAGTGATGCTGTACTTTCTTTCCAGTGTCGTTCGTGTGCCAGGGGGAGAGTTCAGGTGTGATGGGTTCCAATTCCATCGCGGCTTCACCTCGGACGTGCTGGAAGATTCGCAGGAGAAGCCAGATGCAGCAGAACGTGCAGATCCGCGCCAGGATGAGGACTTGGAGAACAGTTCGTATAAGTGCCCTGAGTCTGGCTGCCTATCGAGTGCACAGCAGCCGGCCCAGCCGGCTGAGTCGGCTGAGGATGCAGGAGCGAAGAAGAGATTGCGGTTGAGCAGGTGAGCCCCCTCCCCATAACGAAGGTGGTAGCCTAGATGATGGTCTGGTTTTGTATTCTAGCTCAGCTTGTGTTTGGGCGGCACGACCTGCACCATTCCTTCAATCTCGAGTGCACTTAGCCAGTTTTGTGTCGTTGGGATGTGCTGGGTCCTACAGGTTGCAGCAGCATCACAGATGACGGTAGGGACGTACCGTACGAGTTTTGCGCACTTCTGAGAATTCTAATCATCATGGGCTTGATTTGTCTGCTTCGCCACAACCGTCCGTGCCTGCAGAAGTTCCAGTTCAAGGGAGCTTTGTTGCACAATGCACAGGCTGCCGATCTCAGCAGCTTGTGGAAGGCATTCAGAACGTTTGGTCGTCGTTCGTGAGCATCAGAAAATGACAATGGGAATGGTTGTGCTGCAGAGTGTAGATGCTCAGTTTGCTTCATGTACCTTCTTAGAGGGCGGCTTGCATCAGTTCGAAATGACGAAGCATCCGAAGCATGTCACGATTGACATGGCAAAGCAGTGCTTGTTCGTTGCTGCGAGAGCGAGGAACCTTCACTTGTGTGCTGTATGGTCTGCCTCCAGTGGAACACTTTGGAGACTTCCATCAATGAGGTGCCGCAGGATTATATCGTCATGTCAGCATAATTCTGTATGCTTCTCGCATCAAGATACTGTTTGAGGTGTGAGCTTATAAACTTAGGGAGCAAGTGGCGCATAGTCGCATAGTGAAGATCTCGTACGTGTGTCCTGGGCTGCGGAGCGCCAGTCACCATGAGTGTTTCTGGCAAGGCAGCGGCAGTGGCTAATGATGAGGACAACAAGCTTCAGCCTGATGCATTTCTGGAAGAAGAGATGGAGGGCTTTGAGGCTTTCTCGTCGGGTCACGCAGCAGATGGGGACGAGGATGTTGCACCACCGCCTGCGCCTCATCCTGTTCCCCGGACTCCCACTAAGAAAAGGCCTGCGCCAGGCACTCCAACTTCCTCGGCTTGCAAGTGCGCCCCCAGCGAGACGTCGTCGCCGGCTACAACGGAAGGGCCGATGAGTGAGCAGAAGATCCGCCTTTGCATAGCTTGCACCCGGCCGGCGACAAAGGGCAGCCTGTGCGACGACCACAAGAGGGTGTCTGACAACCTCTACACCGCTGAGACGAAGCTGAAGGACCAGGAGCCTGACAGGTGGAAGCGCTTTATGAACATCCGAAAGCAGCAAGGCCCAGAGTGGCAGCGCATGCTTGTGGAAGCCGAGCCTGCTAAAGGGGGAAACCCCGGGTCGGGCAGAAAGACGGGCAACTACCAGGCTATCCAGGAGGTCACGGTGCTGTCGCAGCAGAGCTCTATGACTGCAAACTTTCAGAACAAATCCATGAACCGTCGCATGTACATCACGAAGATCACCAGCGAGTGGGGATGGGACCCGAAGGACGCCTCCGAGGAGTGGAAAAGGGTTCTTGCCGCCACGCCTGATGCGTGCATTGAGCAAAAGCCCACCGCCCCAGGGCGGCAGCTGGAACCGTGGATTTACATCCACGACTTTGATACGCTGCTGGGCAGCCAAGGCCTGGCTCATCAGCACCAGGTCCAGCTCAAGGAGAAGGAGAAGAAGAACCCCAAGGAAGCCGACATCGAAGCCGCGGAGGAAGCACTGACCTCGTCATCACTCCACTTCTCCGACAACTTCTTTTCCCGCATGGGGTCCACGAAGCAGGCTCTGCGAGGTGTTCAGAACAGTGGCGGCAGTGCCATTGTGGACTCCTCCGGTCGCTCTGTCGTGTTTGCAGAACCCTCCAGCTTTCGTTCCAAAGCCGCGACCCCGTCTAAGGGACCGGAGAAGGAAGAGAAGAAAAAGAAGGCCAAGCCCTTCGTCTTGGAGGACATGTTGGATGGCTTGGATTTCCGGCTGAAGAAGCGATACGACAGCGCCAAAAAGTCGGCAGAGGACCCTAAACTAAACTTTAAACCCTAAGCCCTAGACTCCTAGACCTCCTAAACCCTACACCCTGGATGTGACTGATTGTCAAAACAGAACCAGCCCTAAACCAACACGCTAAACCGTTCACAGGACCTGCTCAAAGAGATCCAGGAGTTCTGGGACAAGGAGACCCCGGCCAACATGGCCAAAATGACCAGGGTCTCCCAGCAGGTGAGTTTCCGCGTGGTGGTGATCAAGGCTGTTGCGATGGAGTGCGATGATTTGCCTAAGGACCTCACCTTGACCCCTACCAACACTGGTGGGCTGAGCGAGGCAGAGTGTGCACTTGTGCAACCGCTTGTGAAGGGTGATCACGGCTTACAGTATGGTGCCGCGCTGAAGCTGGTTGCGGTTTGCACGGAGGCGTTGGCATTGTTCGAGAAGAAGACGGATGATGCCGCCAACCGCGCCCTGCACTTTGTAACCGCGGAGGTAGGTGATATCTTCGAGCGTGGATTTTCTGTGCCACAGGAAGACGAGTCGGATGATGCACTTCCAATGGTAGAGAAGGAACTCCTGCAGAACATCTTCAGCCTCCACGGGTGGGCGGGCAGTGGCTTCTCTGTCACCCCTGACTTCGAAGCCTTTCTGCAGGACATGCATGACTTTGCGAAGGTGACTTTTGCGAAAACCTTCATGGATCTCGTTATTGAATGGTTCTCATCCGGTGCGCGGTTCATCCTGGAACCAGCCCTCATGGAGAAGGTGGCGCCGCTCCTCCTCATCAACTTCCGCTACCACGTGCTGTTCAGGCTGCAGGACACTGAGGACGGAGTCAAGAAAGCCGAGCAGCAGCTGAAGGATGAGCTGGATCTGAACAGATCGCTGGTCACCGGTGCCCGCAGCTCCTTTTCGCAGCTCACCCGGCAAAGCCGGGATCTTCGCAAAGAATCGGCACGCCTGCAAGCTCAGCAAGACAAGGAGCGAGCTGCAGCCGAAAAGCAGCGAGAGCGGGAGGAGAAAAGCAAGGTGGACCAAATGCGAGGCGGTGAGAAATTGCCTGGCTTGTTGGCATTCTGTGGTTCATGGATTAAACCAATGCCAGAGTACAAGACCATCGCCGAGTACCGTGCAGGGAAGCCCGACTTCAAGAAGCCGTTCATCATCAGCGACGTTGAAACCTTGAAGGCGGAGGAATCCAAGTCCTCCGCCAAAGTCAACTTCTCCCTCTTCAAGGCAGGGATTGCGCACAATATGTCATCAGACCCCAAACCCGAAATCCTAAATCGTAGACTAAGCCGATATCTCTTTGCCATCGTATGACATGCTGTTAGTGTTGCGAGAGTCTTTTCCAATTCAGCTGCGGGGACGGGGTATGGCTTGGACTTCAGTGATTCAGTGGTTATACCGAAAAGCTCCACCAGTCAGATGTCCGTCTGATTCTCGGCACATGTAGCCAGGAAGCCCTCATTGCTGGGACCACAGAAGGAACCAGGCCTTTTTAGGGCTCAAGGCAACCCCCTTCTCCCGGGCCGGGAGAGGGGGGTTGCTTTTAGGGCTTTTTGAAGGACTGCTGTGGCTTTGAATTTGCATCCACCTCCTGAGCCAGGCAAGTTTCCCGAAGTCGAACGGCGCACAGCAGGAGGGCTACTCTCACTGCGCGGCACCCGCCACGGATGATGTGCGGGAGAAGCTGATGGAACTTGCTCCATCCACCAGCGTGAAGCTTACCAAGTGCTGTGAGATCCAGGGTGTGTCCATGTGGGGTTGCACCGCTGATATGATCCGAACCTCGTACGAGTTGCTCGGCTTGGGGGCTCTGAAGTTTGCATCTCGCGGCACACGTGAGCTGACCTGCATCAGCTTCGACAACGTCACGAACATCATCGAGAAGATTTGTTCCAAGTTGGATGAGCCCTTCCCAACTCCGAAGCCTGGCTTGCCCACCATGCGCATGATGTCGACCTTCTTGCACGACCGCCTGGACAAGAACGGCTTGGTCCACATCGAGGAGCTCCCAGACCTTGAGGCTTTTCGGATCACATGTCCGCCCGGCTCCATGTGCTACATTCCGTCAGGCTACATCTTCTCCGAGCGCACCCTCAACGGCCAGATGACATATGGATGGAGGTGCACGGTTGTGGAGTCGTGTAACGTGGCAAAGCTGATGCAGAAGTTCATCGATGATGGTTGCTTGGGCAAGCAGTCCATGCAAGTGCTCGAGAAGGCGGTCAAGGAGATTGCCAAGCCGGCCCAGTCGAACGGTGGCAATGCAGCCGTGATCGACAACGGTGGCGACGCCGCCGCGCCTGCTGCAAACGGAGATCAGGATCCAGCTGCTGAGGCTGCTCAGGCCGAGGCCGCCATTGATCCAGCTGCTGCTGAGGCTGCTAAGGCTAAGGATGCTGAGGCTGCTAGTGCGAAGGCCGCTGAGAAAGCCCGAGCCGAAGCACTGGATCAGTTGAGCACGGACAAAGACTTGCAGGCTTTGTCGAAAGCAGCGGCGTCCTTTGCGCAGCCGTCGGATGCGGCACCGAAGCAGGGTAAGCCGCCTTCGCCGCCTTCCAAGTCCGATCAGGCAAAGGCCAAGCGTGCTGCAGAAGCGGCTTCGGAAAAGCCGTCGAAGAAGCCCAACAAGTAGGCGGTGTCACAGCCTGCTAGTGTTGCAGCTGTGATTCAAGTGGTTCCGCAGTGCAGTGTGCTAGGACGTGTTTCGCAGCGCTTGGACACTCGTGCCGATGGTGCTTTAGCAACATACATAATCACATAGCTGACGTAGCGCTTAGCCTTAGCCTTAGAAGCAACTCGTAACTCGTATGACTCATGTATGATTGTATATTATATCATTATATGATGTTATTATATGATTCATTCACTGTGACAATAGTAACGTTTCGAGGTCTTCGAGGCCGGTCGTCCAAACTTTTCAAAGCGCTTGATGCTTTGATTTTGATGTGTCAATGACGACGTTTTCGTTTGGTGCTGCAGGCACAGTGCAACAGCTGCTGTGTTTGTGTTAGCACAGGGGCAGGGGTCGGGGTTACCGGGTTCAATGGACCGCGGTGTGGTTTCGTTCCCGTCAAAGCCACGCAGGTCCAGGGGCACGCTGCGTCCTTGCAAAACAGCAAGGCATCAGCGGCTGTAGGAGCTCACTCCAAGAGAGTGCGCCTCAACTTGAGCAGAATCTCGAGCGCCGAAAACATTCGAAGGCCGGTGTGCAAATTGCAACTGATGTGCATCTGCATGGATGTTGAGCCTCGTGAGTTTGCCATGTTTCGACTGTTTCGATTCTTTTCATGCTCGGCTTTGCTCCGACAATCCGACATTCGTCATTCTGGAGACGGCCTGTGCTGTCGAGGGAGCTCCACCGGGCCCTTTGTGCCCATTCTTCACAAGTGATGTAGATTTGCGCACGCTTTCCTGCACCACCTGCACCCTACAACATACAGAAATCCCAAATAAATAGATGAACAGGAAACCACAACAAGTTTTCATGTATGACGGGCCATTGTTTTTTGCGCAGACGATTTTTTCTTGTTGAGACATGCCCGGTGCAATCAAGATTCAGCCACGCGTGTACTCGTGTGGATTTTCGATAGCGCCCACATCGGGACTCAGACGGTCAGGATTCCAAACACCCATACCATTATGCTTTCGTGTTGACGTGTAGCCGCCGCCTGAGTACACTCTCCGAGTTGACCGCCACGCCGCCAACCTGCCGATTTGTGTGATCTCACTCGTCAAAGTCTCCGAGTTGACTGCCGTGCGATTGTAAAATCTCCGATTTTTCCGCCGCCCTCGCTGTGCGCCAGAAGAGGCAAGGAAGTGTCGGGGATTGGAGTTGGTTTGGTTAGTGTATGTTTTTTGGTCAAATGCTGGGTCAGAGTATGTCGCCACTTATATGGGCTCCAGAGACATATGGTTAGCCCCTACGGCGAAATTAACAAGGCACGACATGCTGACAGCAGGGTTTTTTCTTCCCGAAAGCCCGGAAGAAACCCCCACGGCGATGCACGGCAGCGAGGTCTGAGGCGGAGCTCGCGGGCTGGCAGACCGCGAGTGAAGACGAGGACGAGAGGTCCGAGCAGATTGGAGACGTGGCGAAACGGTGAAGCGAATGGGAAGAGAGGGATGGCGTCTGACTTTGAAATTGCTCTGAAATCTCTGAGACTCTCTGCAACTGACCTCAGGACATCAGCAGCGAATGCAGTTTATGCAGCAAGTGATGCAGCATGAGATGCAGCAGCAGCAACAGCATCAGCAGCAGCACCAGCAGCAGCCAGACCGGCAAGGAATGGCTTTCTTCAACCAGCAGCAGCAGCAGCAGCAGCAGCGGTTTCCGCAGCAGAACTCACAGCAACCGCAGATGCAGTTCTACGACGCGCAGCAGTTTCACCAGCAGCAGGTCCTTTACTGGCCGAATCAGATGCAGTCTGAAGCTCAGGCAGACTTGTCAAGGCTAGCCGGTTTTCTTGAGTGCAGAGAAACCGTCGTTGGATGCTTCTTGCCGCCCCGTGCTGCAAGGCAGCATGCCGTGAATCCGCAGCAGTTCAACCACCAGATGCAGATGCAGATGCAGCAGGCTATGTCACAGCAGCCGCAGCAGACAGCCCAGAGCCATGTCATGTCGTGACTAGCGCAGACGCTTCCGCAGATTGTGCAGGGAGTTTCCTATCAACATGGGCGACAATTCAACTGAGGCTGCAGGCGTTTGCCCCTATGCCGCAGATGCAGCAAATGGTACTGGTTGCAGTGCCTGTTGTGCGACCGAGCCGCAAGTAGTTTACTTTCTTCGCTGTGTTTGATTCGCATGATCTCTGTTCGACAAACGAAGCCTACAAACGATACGATTAGAGGATGTTGCTCGCAGCGGGCACTCTTCCCAGCTGGTCGGTGCGCTTAAGGCCAGAGAACGCTCCAGTCGCGCAGGGCCACTCAACTGCAGAGAAGTCTCTGCAACAGCCTTTGCCGGGTGGACCAGGTAAATTTCAGTGTGTGAACGTGTTGACAGCAGCTGGTGTCGTGGCCAATGCAGGCGACGAGCCCGCGCCGCAAGTAGCATCTTGGCTTTGCACGTGCCATCGCTACTGCTTGTTTGCATATGCAAACTTTGCAGACGATGGCTGGTGTGCTACTGTTGTGGAGACCTTTATGCCGAGGACATGGAGCAGCTGCGCAACTTTAGCATGGGTAATCGTGCACCCTCGGTGTCGTCGCCTTAGAAAGGAGTCTCTGAGACATGGGCATGGCTTTGCAGGCTTGTCTCTTGGCGCATAGGTCCTCAACGCCTTCAGAGATTTCCATGGAAATGGGGTCCTCCGTTTCTACCCAGACTCCAAGCCATCGGGCGGAGCGCGCCGCCACGTCCAGGCACTGCACCATTCTGTGGGTTGTTCTTCCACAGCCGCTTCATGCCCAGGTGGAATGGCAAAGAATCGGAGGCAGTTGTGCGCCAGCTGCGGGCACCAGGGCTAGATGCGGCCTCGCGCAAGAGGCTGGGCATCGGGGTAGTCTGACCATTGGGTTTCGTCAAGCTGGCAAGAATCGGTTTGCAGCTCTTGCAGCTTTGATCTCACGAGGCTGATCGAGCGCATAGTGCAAGATGCGTGGCTTGGAAATGAACCCACCTTGTCTTGCTGGTTCGCTTCAGACCCTGTGATGAAATTCGACTACGTGCTAAGGTGGAGCATGGCTATAACGAAGCACGGTACCCGAGTGGTACAGGCTGCCTTCGAGATTTCAGAGGTTTCAGAGAAGCAGAACCTGCTGGACGTCTTGAAGGGTAAGGTGTGGCCCCTTGTCCTTGACTTGAGGACGGCCTGTGCCCTGCAAATTACTAGCATACCATGACCAACTACCAGCATATGTGAATCCGGTTTCGCCTGGTCCGGCTTCTACCCGTTTCTTGACTCGTTTCGACCAAGGCAGGCGTTGAAGTCACCACATGCCAACCATGTGCTTCAGAAGGCTCGGTACCTGATATCAGGCTCAAGCTGCAGACTGCCTGTCATCACCTGCTGCGTTGCAGGCGATCGCGCACATGCCTCCGCAGAAGCTAGACTTCATCGTGTTCGAGCTACGAGGCCTCAACATGACAGAGCGTTGCCGGATGTCGCCCTTCGTGAAATTCTAAACCTTGCTGAGGCATGCCTGCTGTTGACTTCTCACTTCGCTCGTTCTTGCTACGATTCCTACTGTAGGTATGGTTAAGTGGTGTCCCACGAAAGCGTGCAGGTCGTGTCGGGGATGCTGCTCGGCATCCGTTCGGTTGCCGCGTGCAGACCTCAGTGATCACGCGAGGCTCAAGCGAATCAGTCCCCAGTGCAGATCCCAAGCTTCCAAAATCCTATATAGCAGAACCTGCCCCAGTGCAAAGAAATCCGGGGGCATGTCATCTGAATGTGTTCGCCGCGTCGAGCCCTGCAAACCTGGCGCCTTTGACCGGAGCGACGTCAGATTGATCTTCAGTCCCGTAAATCGAAATCAATAGTAAACAAAGGAGTAGCAAGCATGAGGAGAATATGATCGACAACTTGTGGCGCACGTGTGTTCTGCAAGCATGGCAACTTTATGCATCGTGATCGTACCTATTAGAAGGCATGATGTGCGATATAGAGAACATCATCAACGTGAAATAGAACACTGTGCAGTAGACTGCTTGTCGTAAATGGGCTACATCGTATTGACAACTCCAAACTGCGCTAGTGTCGGCTGTTTTACTCGAATTAAAAGTGCCGAAATTTTGGCAGATTCAGATGCTCAGTGAGATCTTCCAGCGGTCAACTGAAAGTCCAGGTGCTTGAGCGCCTGCTGGAGCATGGTTGGCCCGAGCAGCTGGAGCCAATCGCGAAGGAGGCCCTTCGAGCTACTGCAAGCACTGCAAGAAGATGTTCTCCGCTAGAGCTGCTAGAGGATTGAGGGGACTAGGCCTAGGCTTGCGACCCTGGGAGTGCTATTCATGTTGATGGAGGTTCTATCCGATGTGCTGGAGCGACCCGGCCGGTGGATGTGCAGTCCAGGTCCGTTTGTTCCTGCATGCAGGCATGCGAATACTCCGTTGTTCTGAGGCTCTGTCGACATCCGTATGGACTCCTGGCGCAAACGGCCTTTTTTTGGCGTAGAGGTGTGCCGTTACGCAAAGCGTGTTCACGAATTAGAGATCGACCCTCCAATATACCAAAGACCTCCACATGAAACTTGAAAGCCTTGGCCTTGGTGGGTGGAGGCGCGTTCGTGTGAGCATACGTGGCATATCGAGGAAACTACGTCGTCCAGCACAGCCTGGCACATGGCAACACAGAACAAAGGACTCGGCTTTGCGAGGCAAGGGGAACGGTGGTGCCACATAGTGCTACAGCGCCATGCACCGTCCGCAACTGACCCCAAGGGCTCTGCACCCTGAAGGCGATGCGGCCAGAAATGGGTCGTTTGGCAAGGCACAAGGTGCCTGGCTCGGATGTGACAAGCTCCCAGAGAGGATTGATAGCAGGCTGTGCTTTCTATGGAGGTGGCCAGCCATGTCGTGGAGTGTGCACTCTTGCACAGCTCCCCGGAAGAGAGAGAGAGCCTCAAGAACGCCATGGCTGGCAACGCGGAGGAGTGTAGACTTTTGAAGAAGCGCTGTGAGCCCGCAAGCAGTGCTGTCTGCCGCTTGTCCCATGAGTGCAGGAGCTTGCCAGCAACTTGGCAGACTTGGCCAGAATACTCCCAACCCCTCATAAACACTCGGCTGCCCAGTTTGAGCGCACAAGTAATTGTCGAGCGAGTTGTACTCACCAGGAGGCTCTTGGGGCTAGCAATTTCCCACAGCAAAAGATGGATTTGCAAGAGTCGGCGTCTGCAGCCTCCCAAAAGCCTTGGACAAGATGTGGGTCTGTCGTGCGTTCGGAGCCTGTTGTTGTTTCGGTTTCTTTCAATCCAACGAGCTTATCACAGGGGAAGAGGCTTGAACAGAAAGACGTCAGAGCGTTGATGGAGATTTTTTCTGGGTTCAAGGGTCGACAGACTCAGAGAAGCTGCCTGTCGCATGCCCAGGTCTGACTGCAAGCAACTACGGCAGTTTTGTGGTGAAAGAGATGAAAAAGCGCTGAAAGAGTACAGAATCACCAGCACCCGGTTATCCTTTATAACTTATAATCCTTTGTGAGAATACCCAGCTTTGAGCGCGACTTCTATAGGTTTCTTCAGCACAGCCGCTTGTGCGTTGCAAGAGTGCTGAAACCCTGACCTGGTGCTGCCACCAGTCGACGCTTCTTGGAGGAAGGCGCTGGATTCTATCAATGCCGATGCGGCATCTTCGGGGTGTATGTAGGTACGTATGTGGTATAGATGTATGTATGTACGTAAAATGTATGTATGTATGTATGTATGTATGTATGTATGTGTGTGTGTGTGTGAAAATAACACCTCCCTTTCTCCCCCAGACTTTGCCAACCGTCGTTGGCTCAAGACCACTTTGCCCGACGAGAAAAGGCGCTGCTGAACTTCAGGGTTACTTTGGTCTAAGTCGTGTGAGCTTGTGCACGGAATTACTTTAGGGTAGTTTGGTGCGCATTCTGGACTAGTGTACTTTCGCATGGTAGCGGAGCTGAAAGCTCCACGGAACTTTGGTAGAACAACATGGCGCTAGGAGGTGAAGACAACTTTACAGGGAAGCTTCGGCTTCCTCTGCCAGAGACTTTCTCTGGGAACCCAGCAGACTGGGAAGAATGGTCATGGAACTTTAAAGCGTACATTTCGATGTTCGAGGTAGGTGCTGTGACTTTGATGGACAATGCCGAAATGCGAACGGCAGCGCAGGGTGACTTTACAGATGCTGATCTAACAGTCACTTTGGGCACAGGTGATGTTGATCCGGAACAGACCGCCAACCGAGTACTTTTCTCCCGAAAGCTACATTACCTGATTTCTCAACTTGTGAAAGATTCGGCGAAACTTGTTGTTCGTCAGAACGAGGACAGCAACGGCTTTGAGACATGGAGGAGACTTTACAAGAAGTTCTCGCTGCCAGGAGCCACGCGGAGTACGTCACTTTTGACGCAGCTGTTGGACTTTAAGTTCAACCCAGCAACCTTTGAGCAGGACTTTAATGTTTGGGAGACAATCAAGAGTAGATATGAACGACAAGTAGGACAACCTTTGCCTGATGGTGTTCTTGTTGCAACTTTGCTGAACAAAACCTCTGGAGCTTTACAACAACACCTTAGGTTGAATGCCCAAACTTTGGCAACTTATGCTCAAGTTCGAGAAGTTATCCTTGAGTACCATAGGTCACGACTTTTGATGAATCCAGTTGCACAAACTTCGGCGAATGCAACTTTTGCTGGTGGAGCCTCGGCTCCCATGGACATTGGTGCCTTAGCGGCAGCTTTGTGGAAAGGAAAAGGAAAAGGAAAAGGAAAAGGAAAGAAAGGAAAAGGAAAAGGAAAAGGAAAAGGAAAAGGAAAAGGAAAAGGAAAAGGAAAAGGAAAAGGAAAAGGACTTTTCGAAGTCGTTTGGAAAAGGAGGACAACATTGGAACTTTATGATGAAAGGAAAAGGAAGAGGAAAAGGAAAAGGAAAGCCCACTTCTGGTTCTACTTCGGTTTGCTGGACGTGTGGTAAAACAGGTCACTTTTCGAGCAACTGTCCTTTGAACCGTGTTTCAGCTGTTGAAGGTGAAGAACTTTACCCGTCGGAGGACGCAGGAGATTGGAATCACTTTGGTGAGTCCGATGATTGGACAGATTGGACCGAATGGGCCGTGAACGCGGTCACGGAACTTTACAACGACCCTAACAGTTGGGATCAGACTTGGGATGATCAACTTTGGTCTTGGGATGCTTGGTCCTGGGATGTTGACCCTTGGGGTTGGTCTTCGGACTTTACTTCAGAAGTTTGGCCTTCAGAGGCTGCTCCTTCGGCGAAGGCCGAAACTTTGGCGAAGCCCAAGGAAGAGGCTTCCTCGTCAAGCGGCGCGGCAACTTTGCCCGTGTCGGCTGTGACTTTGCAAGGACCACCTGGACTTTCAACCCCCAAAGCCAAGCCTAAAGCTAAAGCAAGCATCAGCCCGAGCACTTTGCTCATGTCGGCTGTTGTTCTCGGCAACTTTGGTTTGGGGAACACTTTCAGAGTTGATGGGATGACGAATGGAGTTGTAGACTTCAGCTTTGGTGGTTTCGGAGAGTGTGAGAACTTTGAGCCTACGGCCTGTATGGCACCGCTTGAGACTTTCTCCTTGAATGGTCGCACGGAGGAGAACCAACGACTTTTCAGTGTTGGGGATCTTGATCTTAAGAATTTGAATACGACTTTCAAGGATATTGCTTTGGAGGAGCATTTGATTGCTTCGACTTTGGAGGACACCGAGCCGTGGATCCTCTTTGATTCAGGTGCTGCAACTCATTGTTGCCCGAAGGACTTTGCCTCGGAGTGGCCACTTTTGCCACTCACAGGGAAAGCTCCACCTTTGAGGAGCATTTCGGGTCAGCCTTTGACGGTCTTTGGAAGGAGACTTGTGAAGGTTGACTTTGAGGGCCAGCCCTGTTTCCTACACTTCTACGTTTGCGACGTTCCCTACTGTGTGGTGTCAGTTGGCAGACTTTTGAGGTCAGGCTTTGACGTGAACCTTTCTTCTAAGAAGGCGAACACTTTGGAAACACCTGATGGACACAAGGTGCCCATCACTAGGCATGGTTCACTTCTTTTCTTGAGGCCCACTTTGGCACCTTTCAACCGAGAAGAGTTTGAGGTTGTGTGTAACACTTTTCACACACAGAGCGCCCAAGGTACCATAGTGGCCCCCGTCTTTAGACCTGTTGTTCAGTATCACATTGATAAATGGGAGCTCTCGGGTAACACTTTGACCCGCATACACAAAAGAGCGAGAGCTACTTTCTTTTCTCCCGAAGGGACGAAAGATCGCCCTGTAGACCTGAAGGACCTTTCGGACGAACGCGTAACCTACTTTGAGTACGCAGATGGCAGAAAAGAGACTTTCACCGACAACTGGCGTAAAGCGGAGAACCCTAAAGGGCCTGCTCCTGAACGCTTTGTTGGCAAGACTGTTTTTAAACTTTCCTCCAAGCCCACTGGCCGCAAGCTGGTTGGAAAACAGACAACTTTACCTGAACCCACACCTGCACGCAAACCACAACCACTTGAACAGCAGCAGGAACCTTTAGCAGAGGCCCCACAACCACTTTTCAAGCAACCCACTAAAGGCCTCAAGGAGCAAAGCACCGAGGACACTTTCCGTCTGCGCCTTGAGCAGACTTCTTCAGGAACGATGGAAGACTTTCGGAAGGCTTTGCTTGAACAACTTTTGGAGAAGGACCCGGCAACAGGCCAGCCGTACACGCACGACTTGTGGCTTGACTTTCCGTCTTGCTGGGTGCGTGTCCACTACGAACAGCGGACCACACTTTTTGTGCCTGAGGATCCGCACTTTGAAGAGCAGCTTGGCGACGGCCGCATGACTTTGGTTGTGAGGCCAAACACGGAGGAAGTGCCCTTTTGGCATGCTGACAATTGGCGCAAGCGCGGCGCCACTTTGATCAGCTCTCCGTTTGTCGGCGCCACTTGTTTTGAGAAGGCAGACTTGCAACTTGTTGAGTGCGAGCCAGAAGCTCCTGACTATGTTGCGCGTCGCCCCCGCGGGCTTAAACAGCCTGGCGAGCCAACTTTGACGGAGCGGCTTGAACACGAGTTGACACACTTGCCGTTTAAGCCCTGGTGTGAAATTTGTGTGCGTTCCAAGAGCAAACAGGCTAAGAGTCGCAGACTTTCCCTGAAGCAGCCTGTGCTGCAGATGGACTTTAGCTTTCTTGGCGACAAGCCTGGTGAGGAACAGATCACGATTTTGAATGTTGTCGATGTTCTCTCCGGCATGGCACTTTCTGTTGTGATCCCCACCAAGGCCCGCACACCTTATTCACAGGCTGAACTTCGTCGCTTTGTGCTTGAAACGGGCAGAACTTTCGGTGTGTTGCAAGCGGACCCCGAACCCGCCCTCCTCGCTATTGCAACTTCTGTCACTGGTGAGGTTGGTGGACTTTCCTTTCGGAAGACGCCCGTCGGTTGGAAACAAGCGCAAGGCAGCGTCGGTAACATGCAGGCCACTTTGTACGGCCAGATCAAAGCTTTGCGCCTTGACATCCTTGAGCGCTTTGACGTGGACCTTTCGGTGCACTCGGCTTTGTTTACTTGGCTTGTGCGTCACGCGCAGTGGCTTGTGAACCGTTACCTTTGCAACGCGGAAGGAACGACGGCTTTTGAGCGGCGCTGGCGTAAGAAGTATGCCGGCTTTATCTGTCGCTTTGGCGAGACAGTACTTTTCCGCAAGCCGCATCCGCAGAAGGGCCGTGCAGCTTTTGTGCCTGGTGTTTGGCTTGGCAAGGACACTGAGTCTGATCAGCACTTTGTTGCTGACGCCACCGGCGTCTTTAAGACCCGCAGTGTCAAGCGCCACCCGCCCTCCCGGCAAGCCGACCTTGCACTTTTGCAGTCGATCTCTGCGCGTCCTTGGGACCCCACCGGTTCGAAGGCTGAGACGGACACTTTTGTCTTTCCTCAAGCCAAGCGGTCCGAGGAGGCGACAGCAGCAGACCTTTCGAACTTTGAGCAACACGAGTCGACTGAGCCACTTGCACCAGAAGCTTTGCAAGAAGTTGAAGACTTGCTTGGTGACGACTTTGGCGGTGATGAGCCAGAGGCGGTACCGCCAAGAGACGACTTGTCGGACTTGGAGTCTTTGGCTACGCCTCCTGACCTTGACACCTTTGAGCCACCGCACGTCACTTTGGACCAGCAAGCACAGGGCCTACCACGGTCCGCAACGGAAGCAGCTTTGCCGCAACCTGCGGCTACACGGCTTCGACTTGAGGAGGCGTCTGCTTCTTCTCCGACAAAGCGTACGTCGGAGACTTTGCCTGTTGGGACAAGCAAGGTGCAGAGAATGGCCAGCGTAACTTTTGCGAAGACCAAGAAGCGCTTTCGCGTGTGTGACTTTCGTGTCTCTGCTGTGACAACAAAGCAAGACCTTGAAGTACCGGTGTCGGTTAATCAAGATGAGAAAGAACTTTTGTTGATGAAGACACTTGAGAATCCGCACATTTGGTACCAGACCGAGTTCACACGTGAAGAGGAAGCTGCAGGCATGACAAAAGAGATGAAGTCGATGCGTGACTTTGACGTGTTCGACGAAGTCTCAGTTGAGTCGGTCTCGGAGGAGACTTTGCGGTCTGCAATTTCCACGAAGTGGGTTAAAGTGCGCAAGCCTGACGGGACTGTGCGCTGTAGGATTGTTGGGCGAGGTTACACTCAACTTGTGGAAGACAAGGATGAGACTTTCGCCTCGACCCCGTCCTTAACCACACTTCGGCTGTTGTTGACTTTGGCTGTTGCGAAGGGATGGCACATCTCGATCGGAGACATTTCGACGGCATTTCTTCATGCCCTGGTCGACGGTGACTTTTATGTCATTCCTCCTCTGGAATTCTATCCAGAGGGCCGCACTTTGTGGAAGCTCAAGAAAGCCCTTTACGGACTTAAGCACAGCCCTAAGCTTTGGCAGCAGCACTTTGCATCTGTCATGGAGAAGAACGGCTTTCGACGCATGAAGTCGGACCCGAACCTTTATGTACATGACAGCAAGCAACTTTACGTTCTGGCGTATGTGGATGACTTGATGTTTTTCGGTTCGCGGGCTGATGTTTCGACTTTGATCCGGGATCTTCAGAAGGACTTGTTGCTTAAGGTGACAGGTACTTTGGATGAAGGTCAGAGTTCGTCGTTTCTAGGCCGCAACCTGAAGCGCACCTCCACTTTCATCTCTGTAGGAATGAGCCCATCCTACATTGATACGATGCTAGAGCTTTACGGTTTGAAACAGTGCCGGCAGGCACTTGCGCCAGGAACAGATGCTTTGAGGAAGCAGCTCGACTGTGAACCTTTGGACCCTGAGGATCACAAGCGCTACCGGCGCGCTGTGGGCCAACTTTTGTGGCTTTCCAGCGTGCGCCCTGACATCATGTATGCTGTCAAGGAGTTGAGCCGAGGACTTTCTGCACCGACCACAGAACACGAAACAAAGGTCAAGCATCTTTTGAAGTACCTGGCAGGAACAAAGCACTTTGAGCAGAAACTGCAACCAACCCTCTCACTTTCACCGCAGCACAAAGCAATAGACATCAACATTTTTGTTGACAGCGATTGGGCAGGATGCCACGACACCAGACGCTCCACTTCAGGAGTTTCCCTCTTTGTGCTCGGGGCGAATATACTTTCGCACAGCAGGACCCAGGCCACTGTGGCCCTCTCGAGTGGAGAGGCAGAACTTTACGCTATAGGCTCTGGCACTGCTGACGCTCTTTTTGTGAGGTCTTTGGTGGAAGAGAGCAAGATCTTTCAGAAGGCTAACCTTTGTGTTTTTACAGACAGCAACGTTGGCAAAAGTATTGCCTCACGTTTCGGCGCCAGCCGCAAGACGAAGCATGTAGAGTTACGATATCTTTATGTGCAAGAACTTGTTGCTTCTGGTATGGTTAGGATTAAGAAAGTTCTTGGTACTCTGAACCCAGCAGATATCCTTACGAAGTATATCGCGAAGGATACTTTGCACCGCCATCTTCCTACTTTCGGGTTTGAGGTTTAGCCACCCCATCTCGGGTTGGACTTTGCCACTCATCATCTTCCCCAGAAGAACCCAGATGAGAGAGAAGAAGACTTTGAGAGCTGAGATAATCACGTTCTTGCGGACATGTACTTTTCATGCTTGTGCGGACATGTACTTTTGCGGACATGTACTTTTGCTTGCTTGTGCAGTCTCGACATGTCTTCGACTTTCGCTCGATTTAGGAACTTTCAGTTTTCCGGAACCAACTTTGAAGGTGACCTTTCTGTTTTCCGTTTTCTCCGTTCCGAAAAGGAAGAAACTTTTACCGTGAAACCTTGATGGTGGATGACTTTTCCGATGATGGTTTTGAGGTGCTACGGCACCACTTTTAATGTACATATGTAAGCTCACTTGACTTTCCCGTTCAGGGTGTTCGGGTTTTGTCGTGGGTTTTGGTTTTAACTTTGCGCCTTTTCGCCGCAACCGTTTTCACTTTACTTCGGTCTTTCGCTCGCTGCGCATGCCATGGCTGTCTGACTTTGTGTTGCACTGGCAACTTTCTGCCTCAGTGCATGAGACTTTGCGTAATGGCGCAACAGAACTTTGCGCAAGAGCCGCCTCTCACGGACGGTGAGGTTCGACTTTTGCGACTTTTGTTGCAAAGAGCGTCTGATCCCCAGTTCGACTTTGGGTTTGGACAGCGGGGCAGTGAACTTTGCTCCACACCCGCCTCTGTGAGCAGGAGGCCACTTTTGGACCGGAGTGACTTTGAGAACTCTGGTGTGCCATTGCCATCGCCAGCTTTCCACCCCACGGACTTTGTCTGGGTGGTACTTCTGGCCCTTTTGGCACTTTGGGGCCTTACTAATTTGGCCATCTTTGTGGCCCCTGAGATCGTGAACTTTGGCGGTTTCCTTCGGAGACTTTTCCGCCAACTTTTGAGAAGACTTTTCGGTCGTGGGCGTGACCCGCAGCCGTGATGGCGCCAAAGACTTTGAGGCCGCCTGCCACTTTGCCGCCATCGATTGAGCGGCCACGGCCTGGCCATGGTTTTGGTCAGGGGACTTTTGTCCCTGACTTTTCGAACTTTGGCTTTTGGGGCACTTTGCAGCTCATGCTTGAGATGCTTTTTGGTGGCCGCCAGATGGAGCAGTTGTTTCGCCCTGGGACAACTTTTGACAACAACTTTGTCCTGGGAAAGTCGATACTTTTCCCTGGGTTGAGCCCGGTGTCGCCAAGCATGACGGCACCCGAACTTTACATGTTGATGCGCAGTCAACTTTTCTGGGTATTCCATGTGAGTCCGGGGAGCACTTTGCCAGGCGATCCTTCGGCATGGTCGCCCTTCATGTTATATCTTACTTTGCCAATGAGTGTTTTGGATAGAGCCTTGACCGCTGCCCGCCAGAGTGGAACTTTTACAGTTCACTTTCAGGATGTGGTGGGTACTTTGGAGAATTGCCTGAACATTTCCTTCAGCCCACGGTCGGCTTATCTTTTCTACACTTTCCAGCTGTCGATTTCTCAGATGCAGGGAGTGACTTTTCCTTTTTCTGCCAATGAAGAAATCGCTACGTTTGGCTTCCGACCAACTCAACATTGGTTGGCAGTCAACTTTGGAAGTGGACAGGCCAGGATTTGGAACAGGAGGTACGTGGACTTTCTGGTGAAAGTCGCGACTTTGCAGATCCCAATGCAGCCTACTTTTCTGACTTTTTGCGTGGTGAGACACTTTGGCCAGGCACCGTACACTTTGGTCGGCGATCTCAATCGCTACTTTGATGGTACATATGGTGTGCAGTGTCGTCACTTTCGACTTATGCACCTGCCTATCCTCCCAGAGGTGTACCAACTTTGTGAGGATATGCCCGAGGGCTGGGTGCCCCTCGCTGGCTCTACGCCGTCAACTTTGACGCGCCCTGCGAGGTTGTGAAGGCCACTTTTCGCCTTTTGAGGTTGGGCCAACAGCACACTTATCGGCGTCTTTTGACGCTTGGTGCCACTTTGGTTGCTGCACTTAGATGGGCCAACCACTTTTGGGCCACGCTGCACTTTGATGTGCCGTGCGCAGTCACGACACTTTGCACCACGAGCACTACGAACGCTTACTTTTACAAGTCAACTTTTGAGGTTGTAGATAGGAGACCTCGTTGCAACTTTCTCCGAGCAGCTGCTTTGCAAAACTTTGGCCGTGAGCTCACACATGTACATGTACACTTTTATGTGTTATTGTACTTTGCGAGAATAAAGTAGTTAACTTTAATCTCGAGGAGGCGTGTGAAAATAACACCTCCCTTTCTCCCCCAGACTTTGCCAACCGTCGTTGGCTCAAGACCACTTTGCCCGACGAGAAAAGGCGCTGCTGAACTTCAGGGTTACTTTGGTCTAAGTCGTGTGAGCTTGTGCACGGAATTACTTTAGGGTAGTTTGGTGCGCATTCTGGACTAGTGTACTTTCGCAGTGTGTGTGTATGTATGTATGTATGTATGTATGTGTGTGTGTATGTATGTATGTATGTATGTATGTATGTATGTATATATGTAGGTATGTAGGTATGTAGGTATGTAGGTATGTAGGTATGTAGGTATGTAGGTATGTATGTATGTATGTACGTATGTATGTATGTATGTATGTATGTATAAAGGGCCGGCGTAGGAGCGCCTCGGTTCAAGAAGCCACGATGCACAGACCGACTTTCGGAGCCCTTTTGTAGGGAGAAGAATGCGACGCGAGAGAGCTCCGTCCTTTATGCCGTTCCCCTTGGAAGCAGACTGCAAATGCTGGATGGTTCCAGGATTCCCACCTACTCTTTGTGGCACCACTTTTCTCAGCCACTCAGCAGGGCATTTGAGTCCTCTGCAGACCAGATCCCATTTTCGGTTGGACTCGGCCACGGAACTTTTCTCTTTCGACGAAGGTTTCTCTTACATGGCACAAGATTTAGTGGCCGGAGTCTGGCAGTGCAACTTTTAAATCGATTCCTGTAGGTTGGCCTGCTGTGACAGCTTGGTTGTTCAGACAGTGTCAATACAACTATTTCACAAGTTACTGCGGAGAGACCTCCTCTATGGCATCTGCTGGTGTGTCGTTTCATGCTGTGTCGAAGCTGAGAACAAATGTAGGATGGATGTATTTCGGCCCATGCTTTCTGCTACATGACTGTCTGCATGAGCACTCTCAGGGAGGTTGCGGCAGGAGTCAGAAGAGATTCCAGAGACCCGAAACGACAGTGATGTGGCTGAAGGCGATTCAGTCTTGCTTCCGGTGCCTGGCCTTCCTCTGGAGCCAGTTCCGAGGATAAGCGCTTTGGCTCCCTTCATCCGGCCTCTAGAAGCCACACGGACGCCGGATCCTGAAGCGTAGCCTCTGCCCTTAGCAAGTTTTCCGAAGGAATTCGCTCTCTGCACGCCCTGACCGCTCAGACTCGATGGCGTCTGCCTGAAGACATTTGGTCGTGCTTCTGCTTGCGGCATTGCTGGGTGCATATCCCGCGCATGGCTCTTCTCCATTGATGTTGCTCTGCTGCTGTGGCTGAAGCTGATGTTTTTGTTTGAGGGTTGCTATTGAAGAAAACCTCGGGTCTGACATATTGAATAGATCCAGCTACAAATTGTATGCAACAGCTTGGTGCCAAGCGCTTCTGTTGAAGCATCCATGCAAGCCTTGGACGGCAATGGAGGCGCACCACTTTGCTACGCTCATGCGCCTGATTCGAACAACTGCGCAGGTCATTCTCCGTGCCTGGCCTCGGAACCGGAAGCAGAGCCCCAAGAGGGACTTCACGTGGCCTCGCGCTTGGGCCCTGTCCGGTCTGGAGAGTCGAGGCGATGCAAGCTGAAGCCTGGGCTAAAGAATCCGCCGAAGTGCAGCGTCTGATAGGAACAGCGCGGCGGGTCACTTCGAGGGCTACGTGGAGCATCCGGCATTACAGTTCGACCATGATGCGGACGAGCAGGATGCGTTTTGCAGATCTGGCTTGGGAGGAAGGGCTGCAAGAAATGAGAGACTCCAGGAGAGGTGGCGGCTTCGCCGCGGCGTGGTAGTTTTGGAGGAGCGCGGAGCTTCATGAGCACAAATCTCTGTTTGAACATGGCTTAGCGCAGGATGGAGGCAGTCAACTCCCGAGACCGACCTGGTCTTTCTTGGAATCCTGCTTGCCGACCTGGATGGAACAGATCCTCCGGCGGCAGCAAGCGACGCCCACACCTTTGCAGGCAACGACATGGCCTTTGCTAAGGACGGCAGACGGCAGAATCCCTTTCGCGTCCTATTACAGCGGACTTAGTGCTTCCACCACGGGCAGTGAAGGACAAATCGAGATGTCGTCGTGACAGCGGAGCATGGCTGTGGCAAGACTCTGGCCTATGCGGTGCCGCTGTTGATCCGTGCTGCAGCATTGCGAGGCCATAGACTCGAAGGGGCCTGTTGGTTCGGGGTGGGGTCCGTCTGCTCGTCTGCTTGTCTGCTCTGCGCCTGCGCCTGCTGCGCCCGCGGTGCTTGGAGGCGCGACCCACGAGCTCTTCCACTGCCTAGACGAGCTGCCATGGGATGAGTGGCGCCAGCGGCCACCCGATGGGGTGGTGCTTGTGCCGAGCAAAGAAGTGGCTGCCCAGGCAGGGACAGGGACACGGGAGCATCAGATCGATAGCTTTGACACCGCTGGGTGCAAGGTACGTTCCTTCATCGCTCCTTTTGCTGCCGTCGGCCGCGTTCTCGTTGCTGGAGGCCCTGTGCAGAAGCTTCGTGGCGGTGTGGGACCTGAGACTTGTGCCTTTTCCGGGGCAGGCATGGAGGATCCTAGCTCACAAGGCGAGGAGGACAAAGCACAGCAAAAGGAGGCGTCAAGAGCGCCTTGGCTGAGTCTTGGCAGGGAGCACCACAACGCCACAAAAACTCCGCCCATGTCTTCCGTGTCTGTTGGCCGAGGCGGGCGTGCTGGTGCTTACACCCTGGCAGCTTGAGTACCAGTCGTGGGTGCTCGGCAAAGATGAGGACCTGGAGGTTTTGAAGCAGGACCGCGCGGAAGCTTTTGGCATAGCCGTGCTGTTCGTTGCAGGTGTGGGACTTGCTGTCTTCCGCAGCCGTTTGGCCCGCAAGTGCCTTTGACGAGGTTCATACCCGCTATGGGCTCATGGTCCGTGAAGCCTTCCATAGTACATGCCTTGTATGGTTTGGAGAGTTCCAGCATCCTCGTGCTTTTCTCTTGACTCGGGTTATCGGGTTTCCTTGCAGCGACAGTTGTCTAGTAAGTTTCCTAGCTAGGATGCTCGCCACTGCTTTTGCCGCACCCCGCTTGACGTGGGCAGCGCTGCCCACGAAGAGAGCGCCACCAGTTCGAGCTTCGGGCCTTCCGGGTCCATCGTCCTCGACATGGAGCACAGTTGTCGCTCGGCTGGTGCCCGAATGTTTCTGAATCCCAGATGCAGCAGCTACAGCCCGTGACAGAATCAGGTCGGATGCGCCGTGGCTGGAGTTGTTGCACGCAAGGTTCGGACAGCATGCTCTGCCAAACCGTCCTGGCAGCAGAGCATGCTTCGCATCAAAGACTCCTGGCCGCCCCTAGCTCTTTTGCGGGTGCATGTTTGACTTCAGGGCCCTTCTGATCTCTGCAGCCTGAGATCTAGTTGTGCCCATGGAAGGATCCGGAGAAGTCGCTCGACTTCTATAAGAACAAGATGGGAATGCGGCTTCTTGCCTCAAGTCAATAAAAGGAGGGTAAGAGGCATGTCATGAATGCTGGTGCTTCAAGCGGTTTCGTCCAGGCTTCTGGACAAGCTCGATTTCGAAAGTATGGGTTTCTCCCTCTACTTCTTAGCCTCAGTCCCGGAGGGTGAGAAGACGCCGGAGCCGGGCTCCGTAGAGGCACATCAGTATCTCTGGACATATCCGGGTACCACCTTGGAGCCTTGCCCTTATTACAGCGCTGCGACCTGCCAGTGACTGTGCTTAGAGGGCAGGAGAAGGAGAAGTAGGCATAGCGGCATGGTAACTTGAGGAGCTTACGCACAACTATGGCACAGAAGCGGAGGAGGGCCCCATCTACCATCCTGGCAACCAGCCCAGGGAGGGGGACAGGCCAGGCAGCGAAGCGAGGAGGATTTCATGTCAGCAGCATGCGAAGGGTGCACGGGTGGGTGGAAAAATGGCAGAGGCGTGACGGCTTCGGCCACGTGGCCTTCTCTGTGAACGATGTCTACGAGACGAGCGCAGCCCTGGAGAAAACAGGAGTGAAATTCCAGCCCTCGGAGTGCAATAGCTCTACATTGTTCAAAAGTTGGCATGCTTTCACAGGTGGTGGAACTGTCAGTGACCTCAAACCTCCAAGGAAGAAGCCCGACGAAGGGAGAATGAAGGGATTGGCCTTTGCGTTGGATCCAGATGGCTACTGGGTCGAGCTGCTGAGGGGTGGAGCTCCTGGACGCCACACCCTCGCCCAGACAATGCTGCGTGTCAAGGACGGGATCAGCTTATCGATGAGATTCGATGAGTTGAAGCCTCCTCATTCCCAACAGCTGTAGCTTCTAGCAGCTAGCAGATTCTGGCATCAGATGCCCGCATGAACGTCTCCTGGGCTGGAGGACCCCAAGAAATCCCTGGACTTCTACACCAAGCACATGGGGATGACGCTGCTGGCGCATCAGGACTACGATGACTTTTCCTTATACTATCTGGGAACCGTGCCTGAGGGCGCCAATGAGTTTCCGGAAGGCAGGCCAGTGCTGGAATTAACGCACAACCACGGCACGGAAGATGAGGCCGAATTCTCGTACCTCAGTGGGAATGAAGCGGACAGAAAGGGATTCGGACATGTCGGATTCTTGGTCGACGACGTGGCCCGGGCAATTAGTAGAACTTTCGCCTTGCTTCTGGGGTCTTTCTTTTTGCCATTTGTGAGCCTTGTGCGGCTGTTGCGCTTCGGACGGCAGGTGTATGAGACCTGCAAGGAGCTGGAAGCCGCGGGCTACGCGATGCAGAAGGCCCCAGATGGTGGATCCATGAAAGGCCGGGGCTGAGCGGCTGCACGCGTCACAGGTCGATGGCTCTGTCAGCCCTCACAGCCCTGACGAAGGCCTGGCCTTTGCCCGTGATCCCGATGGCTACTGGGTCGAGATCATCAAGCGGGGAGGGTACGACGCAGAAGCCACGCCGTATTTTTTCGAGAAGGAATCTTAGCTCGACAGAAGCCACGAACGAATGCGATTTTCGGCCGCTGACTGCCCCATGCTACGGAATGAAAATGCCGGGAGCTCCAAGAGCGGTGCTCCGCAAGAGAAACTGCTGTCACTCTGAGAGGATGTATTGATTGTGTTTGACGATGCGGACGCCATTGTGAAGGATCGCTCCTGCTGCTTGTTGGGGCTCGCGTGGCCAATAAGCCAAACATTAGTCGATCAGGATGGGGACGACGACGGTGCACAGGCCGTGACAAAAAGCGCTGGCGTGCTTCCGCGTGCAGACATGTCGGCAGGCAAGAACGATCCTGGAGTTGCTGCCTAAGCGCAGACAGCACGCGACCTAGCATTGTTCTGTGAATCCGCTGGCCTTACCTACGGCATCTGCGCACGCGGCTCAACCTCCTTTCTCGACCTAGGCTCGCGTTCTTCTCCGTGACCTGGCCGGCACGTGCTGACCAGATGGCAGGGAGGCGGTCGACCAAACCCACGACGGCAGCATTTTGCAAGAAGTGATTGTACATGCCATTTTGCATCAACGTGTCAATGAGTGCCGCGTCCGAGTCGCCTTGTTATCTTCAACTAACTGGGGTGTGCTGCTGTGGGCTGCATTGAGCCCTGCGCAGCGATGCTATCACGTGGCAGGCACCTGCGAGCCGACACGGTCATCATACATGCGGCCTTCGAGTGCTTGCAGAATGCTGAGAGCGGGCAGCCCGGGAGGGCTATCGAGATCCACATGTAGCCGTCAGCCGCTAGCTATGCACAGTAGGACAGCGAGCTTGGCACTGACCACATGGGAGTCAAGGTCACTGCCTGGAGTCCAGGTTCGTGAGGCAGCACTTCAAGGCCAGAAGCTAAGCAGGTTGGCCTTGTGAGAGATCTTGTCGGTGCAGGTTCTTCACCCGCTTGCCAAGCCGGGATCGCAGGATCGGCGATGAAGTCGGCTTTCGATTGTTTTGAATTTGGGTTTGTCTGAGCTTCCTGCGACGTGGCCTTTTGCTCGGCTCAAGTCGTTTCCGGAGCCTCAGAGACCAGATTATAGGAGTTAGTGTTACGTGTAGGGAACCACCTGTGTTTGAGGGCCGAAGGAGGGAACATGCAAGCGATGCAATCTACCCAAGCCCAAGCATAGGACTTTCACGCCAACCTATTTAGGTTCGGCATGCGAGTCGTATGCGCAGATGGTGGGTTTTTCACAGTGTGGCTTTGCCTCCCACAGTTAAAGTCTCCGTGCGCCTAGGGCCTAAGTCAAGCTTACATCATCAGCCTGCTTTGTCTGCCTGGAGCGTGCCATGTTCAAGATTGGGCAATGGGATGTTTGCTAAAGTGCTCGGCGCAGGCCAGGGGCTAAAGACAGGATCGCCCAGGGGAGCACTGCCGCTGTGTAGTCGTTTTCTTGTCTTTCCTTGTGTCTGAGCAGCCGAGGCCAGACATTGCCGGCACTAGAGCTGGACCAGCATGAGCATCAGGCTGATGCCGCCAAAGAGGCCGGTGCATCCCCCAGCAGACAACTGCGTGCCCACATTGACATGCTGTCTCGAGGCGCCAGCCGAGCAGCCAGCGTTAGTGCCGCCGTCCGTGGACGTCCAGGAGGAGCTGTGGAGTGAAGGTCTCTACTTGGAAGTTCGGGGGTAGTTATAAGTGGGGTTATAAGTCCCCTAATATAGGTTATAAGTATAGTTACCCTATGTATAACCCTACTTATAACTACCCATGAACCTCCAAGTATACTTCGTCTTTTCTGTGGAACCTCAGAGAGCCTCTCAGGAGCCGCCCAGGCGCTCGAAACGTGAGCGCGATGGGACACAGAAGCAGGAGGAGGAGCTCGGTCGGATGCCCTATGCTCCTGTTCCCCGCGGTAGCCGTTTTGGTGAGCAGCCGTCATGGCAGAGAGCCTCTCGTGCGCTATACCAACCGTGCCAACGTTCCAGGGAGAGCTTTTGACAGGACCTCCTGCGACAGATCAGGTGGAAGGCCGAGCGCATCGGCAATAAGATCGTTCATCAAGGAGAGTACTAATGCAAGAAACGCGCAGGTTGCTCCTCGGTAGCCATAGCTGTTCTGACAGGACTGCTGCTGCCAGGGCCAGGCACGAGCGTCCCGCTTCCTTGGGCCATCCTTCGCCCTGCGGACGCCAGCGAAGTGAGGCGAAGGCACCGGCAGACGCCGGCCCTTCGGAAAAACAGTCAAGCCTTTTCCACATGCTTCGCCAGAGCCAGGTTCGGGCCAGGGCCGCGCCCCAGACCCGAGGAGCGCGGCTTTGATTCCGCACCATGGGTTTTGGGGGCGACTTTGCGCAGGAGGCCGTGGCTGTCTTGCCGGGGCCAGACCTGCTCCGGCGCCTGCGAAAACTGCGCAATCCGGAAGCCAAGCCGGGCAGTGCCGAAGAAAACGGTCCAGGACGCAATGCAGTGCTTAGACCAGCTTGATTGCAGTGCCTGATCGGAAGCTCGACCCCTGGATCTCCTGCAGGATTGGAAGACCCCGCCCTCATCGAAAAGGCGGCAAAATTGCCGGAGGGGATGCCAGGGCTGGGGCTCGGGCGGCTAGGAGTTTCTGCGAGCTGACTGCTGTGCCAGGCTGCACAGCTGTTAACCGGCCTCCTCCAAGCGGAAGGTGCCGAAGACGTTGCCCTGACCCTTGCCAAGGCCGCTTGGCTCTGTCGTCAGGTTTTGGGAAAGGCCCCCGAGAAGTGATCCGGTCCGGTGTTGATCCAAACATGGCCAGGAGCCGTGGACTGAACACGACCGGACACCCAAGTTGTTGAAAGGGTGGGACATTTCAGCTTTACCTTTGGGTGGATTTCGAGCGGCAAGACAGAACTTTGAAGGCCTTGACTTCACAGGTTGACCATCCCTCTGATGTTTTGAGAGTGCCGACTTCAGAGCATGTTGTGCTGACCTCCCGTCACTCATTCTGGTACAAATCTGCAGACAAAACGAGATAGAGGAGTGATCCACGACAGTGCTCATCAAAGTAGATCTCAGATCTTGAGAAAAAGTCCCGGCAAGAGCAACGGAACTGCCAGCATGGAACGAACGCCACACGGAGACATGTCGCAGCGCCTGCGCTTGGTGGAATGACGATGGAGGCCGATATCTTCTGTAGGAGTGGGGCGATCTCAGGGAGAACGCTGACCTGGGCCGGTGAAATGCTAGTGATCGAGCGGCTGATACAGATTCGTGATGCCGGCCCGGCTACGGCGGCCAGTGGAAGCATCGCTCCGGTCGAACAGGGAAGCTAGCAGGGCGACCCTTGCGGTGACGAGGCTGCACCAGCGTGCAAAGCGAGACGACTCCAAGCCGTGCGAGCTGAAGGACCTCAGGGACCCGGATGTTCTGGCAGCCATGACTCCTCGACAGCTGTCCTTGGTGGCTTGGTCGCTGGGAAAACTGCGGGACCTAAGCTCAGACTTGGGCTGTGCAAGAGGGGACTTGCTAAGCCTTGTGGCGAGCAGGGCCTCAGATATGGATGCACAGGGTCTCTCAATGACGATGTGGTCCTTCGCTTCGCTAAAGGTGCAGAGCCACGTGAGAGTCATCGTTGGCCATGCCCTGGCCGCCATGTCTCAGATGTCAGCCCAGGGAGTGTCCAACACACTCTGGGCTTGTGCGTCGCTACGCGAGGACCAAGAGCCACTGCTCCAGCTGCTGGCTGAGGCTGAGGCCGATGCGCCCATTCTCTCCAAGCTTTCCACTTGCTCCACCCAAGCGGCTGCCAATGTGGTCTGGGCGACGGCGCGGCTTTCCGGCGGTTGGGCCATGCAACGAACGGCGGCGCAGGTGGCGAAAGCCCGTGCTCCTGAGCTGCGAGCCGAGGAGGCGGCGGCGGTGCTCTGGGCGCTGGCCGTGACAGCGCCCAAGGTGGCAGTCGAGCGCAAGGAAAGGCTTTCCGTAGTCTCCGTCGTGTCGGAGCATGCGCTGCGTCAGCTTCACCCGAAGTCCCTGGCTGCATCTGCTTGGGCCTTCGCGACCCTCGCAGAAACGGGGCCATTCTGGTGGCTAGGCTGCACAAAGCTCCCGAGACGCACCCACATAACCCGGTGCTAAAATGCACGACGTCCCCGCTTCACTGCCCCTTTCACCCCGCACTCTCACACCGAGGACCAGATTTGCAGCAGCAACGTCGACTGCCCTACGCACAGAGAGCTTTTCGTCTCAGGAGCTTGCTCACACTTGCTGGGCTTTCGCAACAGTCGTGTACTCGCAGCAGATGGCACAAGGGCTATGGACCGACCTCGGCGCTGCTCTTCTCGGTCTGCGTAAGTTCTCGGCGACCGAACTCGCAGCTGTATCGTGGTCCATGGCGGCTGCTCGTTTCGTGTGTCCTGGGTGGTCGGAACAGTTCCCTGAAATTAGCAGAGGCTGTAAAGGCATGAATCTGCGAGCTTTGGCTTCGGTCGCCTGGTCGTGGACAACCCTCACTTTCAGCGTGAGCTTCCTGGAAGACACCGTCATGCCCGCTGCAAACAGCGAAGTTCGGTTTCATCTGCAGCAACTCGACAGCTTGGATTGGGCCAAGGCAGATGTGCACAGGGAGCTCTTGGATCCTTTGCTCCAGCTGGCATGGGCTTTCTCCTTCGCAAAGGTTTTTGCAGAGCCTTTGCTGGCAATGGCTTCCAGCTTGGCTGTGGGAGTGGGACGACGCTGGGACTTGGGGTCTTCGTCTGACGGAACCCTCAGCACAGCTGTTTCGTCACCGGATGGAGATGGAGAGCAAAAGCCCAGAATTCTTCTGAAGCACGGTGGCATCTTGTTTCTTCACAAACCAGCTGGGTGGGAAGTTGATGGAGGTAGGGATGCCACGCAACGACCAGGGTCTCACCCTCAGCTGTCTTCGTTTCTTCGCGAACTCTCCCATCACCCCGTGCTGCGGGACCTAGCATGCGGGTTTGGCTTTCTGGGACGCTTGGATCTGCCGTCTGAAGGCGTCGTGCTGGCTGCTGCAACATACCAGGCCTACTACGCACTCCGGATGCAGCAGGACTTACAGGGCATCGGGCATGCCTGGGCGGCGGGCGTGGTTAGACGAAGATAGCGGAAAGTTCCAGGTCTTACAGAGAAGTCGGTGCTCACATCTGTCCCTGCAGGAGACCTTGGCCCTGGAACGTGAGTACATCATGCTTTGCCATGGTCAAATGCCATGGGGCCTGAGCATTCTTCGCCAAGGCATCCGTGGAATACCGCTTTCCGGCAGCATCGTCTCCGCTGATGGCTTACCCGCAGAGACTCACATCCTGCCCTGTGCTTGGCTCCGTGGACACGGGGGTGAAGTGTACACGCTCGTGGCCGCATCCATTGTTACGGGGCGCAAGCACCAGATCCGAGTGCATCTGTCGCATCAGGGCTATCCTGTTGTAGGTGATCACAGGTATGGATGCCATGCATCCCCTAGCGCTGGCACACCGGACATGTCCTGCCGCCAGTTCCTCTTCCGATATCGGATTGCCGTGCTTGGCTTGGGTGAGAAGAGTGAGGCTCTGCAGGTGGCACTCCCGCTTGCGCCAGATCTCCGCGCAGCCTTACAGGCCCTGCAGCCGCTGGATGAGGCATCGGCAAGCGCCTGGCAGCAGTGGACGTCGGGGGCAAAGCCCTTGGCCTTCCGTGAGTTGGAAATGCAACAGAAGCAGAAACGACGGGACGATACTGCTGCGAGCTGGGAGGGGAAGTGCTGCTGTTGCAGACAAGCGACCCCTTGCTGTGCGGTATTCACCGGCAGGCCTTCTTTACACTTCACGGCGGCGGCGCCCGCAGGCGCTTGCTAGCACTCTCTGCTGCCCTGAAGAGCAACGAGGCCCGATCTCAAGGGATAGGAGCTGAGCTTAGGATCCGCGGCGCATGTGTGGGGGGCCTTGCGATGCGGGAGGCGCTGCGCAAGGACATCCTGGCTGCTGGCTCATCGGGGGCCCTGGCCATCGCCCGGCAGGAGCGGGAACGTTTGGAGCACTACGGCACCGCTACAGTGCGGGCAACGGCAACGTTTGTGCCACACCGCAGGACCCTCGCGAGTGGGCGTGCTCGGACCTCCAGGCGAAGCGTCAGCGTTGGGCTCTTGAGTCCATGCAAGAGGCCAAGATGCCCAGCCCCTCGGCTGCACAGAGACTTACGGCCGAGAAGAGCCATACTCCGGAAAGGTCCGTGTGGCGTGTGCCTGAGTCTGAGCACTTCTTCGCTTCAGCTGAGGTGGTCAGATGGCCCGGTGCCCCGAGTCGCGGCCCAAGCATGAAAGAGTGCGGGAACAGATGACGTCGGCAGTTGCGCAAACTGCAGCCCGTCTTGTACTTGCAAGGCATTGTGGCAATGCCACTGATCGTCACATTAAACCCGCAGCGGACTCAGGTGCGGAGGCAAGGCCTTTGTCAACACAGGGCGAGCTGGAAGCGGCCGGGCTGCGTCCGCGGCCTACGTGGGGATGCTACAGCTCATGGCAAGGAAGCCTTGGGCTTGGCCAAGGCGACTCTCCAAGCAGTATGCGCACTTCAAGTGTACTGAGCCGCACTGTGGGAAAGAGACACATCTTCAAGAAGGCTGAGGCTCCAGGCCTCCAGGCCGGCTGTACAGTTGCCGCAAGGTTGCGTCTTGCGTGCATTTTCCTCGGCCAAAGAGATGCTCCTCAGCCCGAAACCTCCCGTTCACGTCCGATGCAGTTGTGATTTGTGAGCTGGTGGTTGCATGGGATGGAAAACGCTCCGTGCTGTGTGATCTGGCTGCCCATTCCTGAAAGCTCCGGTATACGTGGTAATATGAACTCTGCATGCTTAGGCTGCTTAGGTCACGACTTTGGTTGTTTTAGGTTGCTTCTTTTGCCGTTAGTTTGACTACACGGGTTCTGCGGCAGTTCTCAATACTTCTAGATCTTGTTGCCCTTCAGACTGGACTGTGTTGTGAAACTTTGTGCCACATCTCCGAAGCCTTTCTGTTGACATGGTGACTTGTGGGCATGCAAGCTATCCACGCCAAGACATTCCTAAGGACCTTGACTGTGCTTTGAGCCACGACATGCAACGTTTCTTTTTCGGAGCCGTGGCACTGCTCATGAAACTACTGGTAGGTGCTTGCGGGGCTCCTCCGGGTCTCCGGTTAGAGCTCCATATCGGGACGTCATGGAAGCCGACTGAGCCTAAAGCAATCGACTGAGGCCGGACGCGCTCCGCGAGGCTCTCGGGCTTCTGAAGCTGCAAGGCAGGAAAGGGGCTGAAGGCACTCTGAGGAAAAGATGCCGATATGCTTGTCCTGTCGGGTGCAGAAAGGTGGCTGTGTGGCCCTTGTTTTCTGCAACAACGAGGCTACAGTTGAGAAGGACGGACCCGAACGCGTCGGTCGCTGGCTTGTCTGGTCTCGCGCCCAGCGCCAGGTGGCAGAGCAGCTTGGGGAGCACTCGGCAGACTATGACATCGTAGCGCTTCACGAGCAGATGCCCTCGGCATCTCAGCTGAAGCTACACGGATAGTGGGTCCCGTCGGTTCTGTCTCGGACAGCATCAGAGGCCGCCGCCTCCGAACGGCTCCTGGACCTTGAGAGGCCTTCCGTGCTTGTCGCCAGGACCTCGCCTTCTTTTTCTCCTAAACAGTTCCGGCTGTGAACAGTCGTGGCATGATGCTGCCGTGTGGCAACAATGACTTCGTCCTGCTCTGCAGACGCCAAGCCGATGACACTAGGTCCTAGGTCCAAGTAACTTCGAGGTTGGAGGAGATTCTGTGATCCCCGTCTGTTGGACATGGTCACTCGCTCACACGCTCTGTGCCAGTATCATGCGCCAAAAAGAAGCCTGACTTGAGCCATGGCCCTGAGCAGCCTGCTCCCAAAAGTCTATGTGTCTTGGTCAGCACTGTCCTGAAACACGGCTACAGTGAGGATGACGAGACACGGACGGCATTCACCTCATCCAAGGCTCAGAAGAAAGTCGTCTTCGAGCACTGGAAGCTAAATGCCCTCTACTACTTCCTTCACCTTCCCATTCTTGGTTATGCCGCCCTCTTGCACATGTGGTTTGAATGAGGGCGGGAAGCGTCATTTCTTGTAGCAGTGCTCTCTCGAGAAGTCCCGCTCAACCAATCTCCAGCTGAGGCAATATTCATTTTCGAGTATCAAAAGCAGTACACGGAAGTCATCGGAAATGCACCCTTCTTGATGCTCCACGTTAACGCCCTCGACGCGTCGCTGCAGCCCTAGCCGGATGCGGGTGTGAATTTGTGCTTTCCTGACGGAGTGAACTGTTGATGTCTAGTGACATCTAGTGACTAACTAGGAGATGTCTGCATGCCGGAAATCTGCCCTGCACAAGCTAGGCCATATGATGGAGTGGATCCGCGCCTCGATCCCGAACCCTCAATCGCGTTCTGGTGTCGGAACATGACCGGTGGCCCGTACTGGTGCCACAACTCTTCCCTGTATTATCAGGGCCTCTGCTTGGAACCTTGTCTCTTCAGTCTGTCCCTTTCATGCTCAACTTCCGAAGGCGATGTGCTTTTCGACATTCCAGCGCTTTCTCCAAGCTTCCGCTAAGGAGCTGACGAATGAGGACATCATGTCGCAGATGCAAGTAGAAATAATGCTGGCTTGCCGCTTGAATTGATTAGGATTCTTTGGGCTCTTGGATCATGCTTCGGGCGCTTCTGTCGCTAGGCAGCCGGCTTTGTGCGCTGGGCGCAGCTCTTGATCCCAGCTGCTTCCTGCCACCGAGCGCCTTTCAGCAGTCAGGCAGGGCCCCAGGGCGCTTGCTGCAAGCTCGGCATGACTCGGACTGGACGCTTCATGCGAAAGGAAGTCGCACGCTCACCATTACACCCTTCACTGCCACAGGGCGAGGCGCGGGGCTCGGCACCGAAGCAGTGTCTCGAGCCTCTCGGCCTTTTGCATCCAAGGCCTAATCTCGGGCAGACCACAGCCGATGTGGATATTGATGCATCCCCTCATCAGATATGCAAAGGTGGAGTTCACCTACATCTTTCAAATGACGCAAGCGGCACCGTAGCTTGGCATGAGGAAAAGTCACCCAGCCAGGATGCAGATCTGAATCCCACGCTCTCAGAGTTCATTTCAGGTTCTTCTTTGGGCTCTATGAGTCCGCTAACGGCCGCAAGGGCCACCAGGACGCCTACACAGTCTCTCGGCTGAGGGATGCTTTGTCGTTGCCGGTCCTTGCTCATAACTTTCCTCGCGCCGATTTCGCGTCGAGTTGTTGGGGAGCGACAGCGTTGAGTCTTCGGTGCGAGGCCATGATCAACGGAAAGGAGGAGGTGAAGCACTTCTTCCATCCGCAGGAGAAGGCAATTCCACATGTCGACATTGGCCATAGAAAATGTAGATGTTCAACCAAAATATTTGTCAACCAATCTCGATCTATCCTCTCAGTCTATGACTGGCAACCATGGCGGCCGGCATGCCATGCAGCGTGCAATGTCGTGCATGGGATGTTCGATACTCGATCTGTTGCCGTAGAGACACAGCTGGCTCTGTTGACACCTTACCAGAAGAGGCGTGGGAGTAAGGACTTTGCAATAGGATCAATAGCTGGCTTGTAAAAAGCCTCATCCGTTTCGTCGGCCGCGCATGAAGTGCCAAAAACACCGAGAAACAGCTTTCCCGGAGAAGATCGACATGCCACGAGTGGTTTGTTGAAGCCAAACCACTCCCGAGCTGTACACCCCAACACCCTATAGCCTCAGAAAAAACCTCGAACCCTTATAACACCCTAAGCAACCTTTACCTATCCCCCCACCCCGTCACGTTTCCGACTCCAGCCCGTCCTGGTTCGTGACTCGGCCGTTCGCAGCTCGTGTTTCCTGAGTTTCCGTCATGGCGGCCAATCATTGCTCGAGACATTTTGGTTCGGGGTTAGTGGTTTGAACCTGCCAAGCCAACTGTTGAGACATCAAACATGCCAGCGACACTAAAGCCCAAGACCCGAAAGCTGAAGCCTTGAAACCCTATACCACCAATCGCTGAAATACCCGGAAACCCCAAACACTCGCTCGTTGCTGCGTGAGAGGCGATATCCCGGTATCCACTCTTGCTCCTAAACCCCGAAATCGGCAAGCCACACACCCTAAGATTCATCGGGTCTTGCAAGCTTCCACAAGGGTCTCAATAGATCGTATGGGGTTATGTAGGTAATCATGGGTTCATGGGGTTTGTTTGTTTGTACTGTTGTGTAGGTGTTGTTGGGCTGATCGGGGTTTGTTTAGGGGGAAGTAGACCAGGCGAGACCCAGAAAATGAGGCCAGAGTAGTTGCTTACAGGTTTGGTTTCGTTTTTCGGACACTCCGTCTGCTCCTTCTGCTTGCCGCCCATTCTACGGGTTGTTCGCAGCCACTCACGCCTTTTAGGATTCTGGGTTTTGACTCAGTTATTCCAGGCATCCTTCGTTTTGGGTACTCCCCCTTTCGTGGTTTTGTCCTTGCCACCCATTTTCATCCGTTGGGTTTTGGGGATGCTTGCTCCAAATGCTTCCACATGAAACCCTAGCTTACGGTTTCGGGGGTGGGTGCAGGAATTACGATATAGCTTACTCCTGCTGCTTTGCGTGGTGTAGGGCCTGGCAGGGAGGGTACAGCACACTAACGCCCTGTGTGAATCCACTGTTCAGGAGCATGCAAGAATCGTTCCGGCTCGCGAAGATGAGCGGTCAGTGCGCGAATCCGTTGTATCCGAATCCGGCGCTTTCGGTGTGCGAATCTCCAGTGCAGTAATGCTCTCTGCCAGTGCTCTAACCGTCATGTGTGAATCCGCCGCGCAAACAGCGCATGAATCTGCGGCCAGAATACTAATCCGCGGGGCCCCAGCCCTCCTTTCAGAGCGCGAAGCAGGTCTTTCCAGCACGTGAATAGGCTTCAAGTTTAGTGCTTATAGTAGGTCCACGTCCACTGCTGCCGAAATGCCATCAAGTATCATTGTGAACCGGGCAAAAATGAGCTACAGAACGGGCATTCAATGCTGCAGTGCATGCATCCTTGCATCCTTGAATGCACGAGCAGGTCTACCTCACTCCAGCTGAAATTGTGCCTTGCTTGCACCATTGTCACGAGTCCCCATGGCCGGTAGAGAAGCAGTGCGATTCATGCCGCGGTTCGCTGACTGCACGATGTTATTGACATGCGACATGTTGGCACCATGCAGCTTTCGTCAGTTGGTGCTCGCTGGGCGCGAGTGGAATGTCCAGACCATCATGCAGGGAGGAGAGTTCTATGCGGAAGTCAACTGCTACAATGATGGTGCCTGGGCTACAGCAGGGTTCCTGGAAGAAGGGGCAAGGATAATTCTACCAAGACCAGAGCAACCGAGGTTATGATCTCTCCTCCACGCTCAACTGGGAGAATTTCACCTATGTCGCCCCGACCCCCGACACTCCCCTATGCATCATGACGATTGAAGAGCTGCAGCCCTTCGCAGCTGGCCAAGATATGGATGGCATCAACGACGTTGTCCTTTCCAGGTCGAGATTTCGCATCGACACCGGCAGAGGAAGCAGTCACCACAGGATGCCATCTTTGTCTGCCATCTTGTTGAACCTCGTTTCTCTGTTTGTTCCTGGGGCCGCAAGACGCTCTTCGAATTTCCAAGCGATGTTTGTGAGGGGATTCTCTTCGGATGGCTGGTCCTAACTGAGGTGTTGCTGAAGGTGCCGCAGGCGGTGACGATGATGTTTGCCAACATGTGCCTGGGAAACCTCTCCAAGGTTTACAAGCGAGCGACCGAGGAGGCGTCTGCGTGGAGCACACAGTCACAGCGCTCGTGCTGTTATATAACAATAGTGAGGAGTGCTATCCGTACTCTAATGGTCATGTTTACTATGATTATATTTCATCTTTGTTACGGACATTTACTGCTATGTTGTTTTGTTGCTACTAGAGTTATATAATAGTATTACTATAACCTACTACTATATGAATATTTTGACACATCATGTTTCTTGGTGCTCTCCACTGCAGACCTTCAAGCTCCCGACGCGGGTCGCGCAGCTCGGCCTACGGCTGGTGTCGGACTCCCTGGCCCTGGCGGCACTTCGGAGCCCGGAAAGCTCAGGCTCAGCCAAAACTGGGTTCTTGTTAAGGGCTTTAGTTTAAGTTACCATAATTTTAAGTTACTATAATAGGGATTTACTTTCAGTTACCATTATTATAGGGATTTAGTTTAAAATGGCTCGAAGACTCCGCCGGAGCTCAGTAGGGCATGGGGGAATGGGTTATTGGGACTACTCTTGGGGGGACTACTATAAGGATCTATTCCACCATTGCCTACTTAGCACCAGACAGAGGAGGGATGCTTACGACGTATATCATTCGTGTCCTGTTTCTGTGGCAGGCATCGAGGAGGAAAGGCTAAAAGAAGAGCTGCGCAAGATCGTTGCTTGCACAACTCATGAGAAAAGTGCTTCCCTGGACAGAATCAGCGACGCAGGCTCAGTTGTTCCTCAAGGTACAATATGCATGGCTTGACGGCTCAATGACATCTCCTGCTCGAATCACTAAAGTCGCTAAGCTCTTGGTTTGCCTGCTGCCAGCAGTGGAGCTCCTCAGAGCAGTGCAAGCCGAGGACAGCTTCGGAGACCACGTGTACGAGATGCTCAGGCGCTTGTTTTTCGATTTCAGTCGAAGCTACTCCACGGTGCTCGTGCGAACTGGCCCCTAAGCATCACAAACACGTGAAGCCGACATTGCAGGGAGATGGCTGACGAAGGCCACTTTCACTGCGAGCGCGATGCGGATCAGAAACCGAAACCCGGGATCCACTGCAGTGGCCTGGAAGAAGCAGCATGAGGCTTTGAACGAACTTCGTTTGGAAGACGAAGCCTGTTTCTTGTCAGTTGACAGGTCGATCTGTACCTAGAATCTAGAAGCGCTATGGAAAGGAGAGGCAGATTGTGCGAGACAGATTAATGAAATAGGCTTTGAGATCGAGTAATTAAGGTCATTTTGCAAATTTGATGGCCATTGGCCAGACGGTGCACGTGAAGGACCTCCTGGCATTCTTCGACGTCAAACGACGTCGATCCTGGCTGGAGTGTCTCGGTCTGGATGCTACCTGAGTGTGCGGGGGGCAATCCGCGTTATCCGGTATCGTTCGCGAGCTTAGGTGGTACTTCTTGCCGAAGGCACAAAAGCTAAAATTCCGCAAGATGAAGACGAAGATAGACGAAGCCGAGGCATCCGAGGCCGGCGCTTTGCACTTTTGCCCCCATAACCCATTAAGAACATGGAGCGCCAGGAACTCGCCCGAACGGAAAGACAGAGAGGGCTGTGCCTGGGGGTATGGTTGGGCGCGGGACCGCAAGGGGTGCTCACGAAAGGCTTTGGGCCAAAGTGCCCCTCCGGAAGACGTGCGGCTGCCCGCGGACTCAAACGTCCACGGAGAGGAAGGCGACAAGGACGGTCTGGGAGGTTGCCAAGGTGGAGGGCTCAGGGATTTTCAGGGTGGCTCCCAGGACAAGAGAGCAGTGGTGGCTTCCGGAGATGCAGCCCTCCTGCTACGGCTCACCGCACGGGTTGAGGCATTGGAGGCAATCCCGCCATCTTTCGATAAGCAGATGCATGCAGAGCCAACACAAACTTGTGTGGCTGTGTCGTCTGCATGTGCAACGTTACTCTCGTGGCTCAGGCATATGAGTCTATGATCGGGATCGTTTGCATGTGCCAGGCAGAAAGAGAATCCTCTAGCAAGATGGCGGAGGAAATGAACAGACTTTCCGCCGCTGGGCCGCGCTCATACATATTGGCACATGCAAGCTGCTGCAAGCATTGAACCGGAGGCAAATCTGGAGAGCCTGAGCCTCCGCGTGGATGGCTTGGAAGTAGCAGAAGCGCCACCACGAGAAAAGCCACCGGCCATACCTCCAGCTACCCCCAAAACGCCTTTAATGGCTCCGACAGCCTCTGGGCAGCTCGAAGCCGCGGAGCAGCGTCCCCGGGCAGCACAGGGCTTTTCGGGCAGCAGTTGAAGTGAAACAACTGAGAGGTGTGAAGGGGTGACAGGGAGCCATGCTGATTGGGACTGTATTGCATGGATGTGTTAGTTTCTCACAAGCACTCGCGGCGTTTGCGGAGCCTCTTGACGCTTCAGTGCTGAAGGCATCAAGGCGATGACCGCCAAAGCAGAAAATCTGGAGCAGCGCCGCTTTGTTCAAGTTGGCTTTCGCACCGCATGCCGCTTTGGAGAGCTGCGCTGAGCTGAGCAGCTGAGGTCTTGCAAAGCTCGAGAGCTCCCAGTCCAAGGTTGTAAGTGAAATCGGCGCCGTGCGCGCGAGCGCCGCTTGTCCTTGGAAGATCTGATCTAATTCGCATCACAGATGCGCCTCAGCTGATCAGAGTGTGAGGCCGACAAGCGCCATGAGGCTGTCCTCCAGGAGCCCATGCGGCCTTGCGATGTTTGTGGGAAGTTGAGCTGGCTCCACGATTCTTCACAGGAGCTGCGTGCGACGACCCAGCAGCTAAAGCGGCATCCTGCAGACACCGACAACTCTCAGCCACCAGAGCAGTCTGCAAAGGATGGTCGGCTCCTCATGTCTATGTCCGGTGTAACTTTGTGATTGGGAGCAGCCGCAAACGTGCCGAGGCCCAGGAGATCCATCGCTGGCTCCTATGGCTTGGAAGGGTTCACCTCCGGAGATGCGCACATAACACGGCTGCGCATGCGCCTGATGGTGTAGCTGGATCGCCAGCAGGAGCGGTTTGAACGTCCACTGTTTTCGACAGATCCCTGCAATGATCGGGAGATCTGCATGGACACAAGCACGTAGCTCTCAAGGTGCATTTTCCAAATATCTAGCTACAGTAGCCTCGGTAAACAGCCGTCCTCTGCAGCTGGATCTTCTGCCAGCGATGCAAAATCAGAGGAAGCAACGCTGATCAGAACAGATTCACCCACGTCCCGCATCATGATCGCAAAGAAGCCCGAGACTGAGGCCACAACGATGCTTGGCCGCGGCTTCCAGTTTCCGAAGGCGTGGCATACTCTGCTTACGAGTCATCCGCATCAAGCCGACAAGCACAGGTGAAGTTCCTGTTGAACTACGACATGCCCACGTCAGCTTTCGAGTACCTGCGCCTCGGATCCATGCTTGTGCTCCCCCAAAGCTTGCCATGTAGGCTTAGCTCCCGATGGATTGAGGGCTGAAAATCAGCGAACTGATGGCCGCAGGACTTAACACCACGTACACTCAGCACACTCTCGACATGATGGGCTCCCCAAACCAATCGACCAACTTCTGATGCTCCCAGTGCGAAGCCATTTAGGCGCAGAAGTGCCAGCAACCGCCGCACCCTCCTTCCCGACCCTCCAGCGAGACCTGGACGTGCGCAGAGCCTCCCAGGCAGAGACTTCGCCTGGCGGCCCGATCCACCGGTCCTGGCTCAGCGCTGAGCTTCCTCTGCCAGGAGTCCGCCCAATCATGTAGGTCGCTCTTGCTCGTGCTCTTGCTGGCAGCATTGTTGTTGCTGTCATGCTCCCACTCTTGCTCTCTTACTCTTTTATGCTTAGCGGTCCTCCTCCTCCTCCTCCTCGTAGTGGTAGTAGTGGTGGTGTTGGTGGTGGTAGCAGTAGTGCTGAGAGCGCTAGGGCGAGTACTAGTACCGGTTCTAGCACGAAGCATCGCGAAGACGACGACGACGACGACGACGACCAGAACCCCGACGATGACGTGTCGACGACGACACATTGGCGACGGTGGCGATGGTGACGGCGGCGTCGGCGACGACAAACCGAGTGCTTGTTTGATGCCGTTGTTGCAATGCCGTTGCAATGGAGGTATTCCTAGAGCCTGTTTGTGGCAGACAGGTTGTTCGTTGGACAAGAGCCGTGAGAGTTCTGGTTTGAACAAGCGTTGCTTGGCTTGGTCTGGTTTGGCTTGGCGTGGTCATCAATACGTGTGCATAAACGGTTTTCTGTGGACAAGGTTTTCTATTCGGATGTGTCTGAATGTTCTCCAGAGACTGATTTCTGCAAAAGAGGGTTTCCTGTTAGAGGACCTTTGCTGTCGAAAAAGGGTTGCAACATTTCTGATGTAACCGGGTTTGGTTTGGTTTGGCTTCATCAGAGAAGGATCTGGCAGCTTCGGTGGATGCAGTGTCTAGGCCCAGCAGCTTCCAACCGCAAGCGTGCAGAAGCTCAAAACGCCTAGGGTTTAGGGTTTAGGTTTAGGATTTAGGGTTTAGGGTTTATGGTAGTGTAATCATGGCTCTCTGACTTGGAGCGGACCTGCCCCCCTGTTGCATCGTCAGAGTGAGAGCACAAACTTCCTCCAAGTCAGCTGGAAGGAGGATCTGCTGCAGGCTCATGCTGCCGTGGGTGATTGGGCTAGCAGCTTTGAAGCTTCGAAGCTCGGAAGAGCTTGATTCATGCACAGGGAACTCTGAACCCCTGAAACCTTAAAGGCCGAAACCTGGTGAATCCTGAAAATCGTCGTGGCCAGGCACAGGAGCTCTGCACCCTCCTCAAGCTTTTGGGCCAGGACATTGCGGAGACGTCTTCAGAGTAGCTTGAGGATTGTGGGTTATGATTGGAATATGATTGGAAGTATGAGTACGATGGCGCACTTATTGTTCAGGAGTTCGTTGGGCAGTCCCAGAAAAGCCGGACATGCAAAGCGAGCCTGAAATCTTGTGAGCAAGCACTCATCGAGGATGTGCCAGAGATCTTGGACAAAGCTGCTGCGAATCGCCGTGCTCTGCTGCAGAGAGCCCTGCATGCAACAGGTATGTAGCGAGCGCATCTTGGGGCTCTCAAGCTGTACAAGCCGTGTCGTTGAGGAGCGGATCCCGAAGAGGCAGTCAAGGAGGAGAGGAGGACGGAATTCTGACATTCCTGCACTACAATTTTCAACATACATCCGAACTGGGCAGCAATGCAACAGTGGTGTCTGCTTTTTCGTGTGCCATTCGATCAAAGCCCGGCAGGAACCGACACACGGGCTTCTTTGTCCGACGTGCCACGGCTGCACAATCCTACTGTAGAGTCCAGAACTTTGGAGGACGCAATTGGAAGAAAGGCTTGAAACAGGCAAGGTCTGCTCAGTGCATCCATGTGAGGAGGTGGAATGCGACGTGGAGCCTCCACGGCCAGCCCGGGCAAGATGGGGAGCCCCTCCATCAACCTCGACGGCACCTGGAAGGTTCCATGATGCAGTAAACCAACCATGCTCGTCGTGAAGATTGAGTTTGTCACAGTCCATCCATGCTGGTCTCGTCGCATGCTGTCTGTGCTGTCTGCAGGACTACCGTCCTCTTACAGTCGAGGCGGCTCCCGACATCGACGTGCAAAGCAGGCGGGCAAGTCGTGTGGCAAAGACTTTGGTTTTCGGGAAGCCAGACTAGAGCCGCACCGTTGATGCGAGCTCTTGTCCCACGTGTTCAGCAGAACCGCGTCCTGAGGCAGGCGGCTCCTAGTCCCTTGGCCGCTGGGGAGGAGCCGAAGAGAGTGTTGCGAACAGTCACATGAAAGCTTGAAGCTCTTCAGTCTGCAGGATCTGATTTGCCTCGACTAGTGGTGCACCTCAAGACGAGGTTCGACCTGGCTGGAAACAGGGCGAGCAGAGCTGTAGAAGTCCGACCGAAGTGCTGGCAGCCTCGACGGCAGAACAGATCCTTCGGATCTAAGCCGCATCTGGCGAGGAGGCCGAGCATGCCAGCGAGACGAGTTGCAAGTGAGGCTTTGTTTTCGCCGATGTTCGTCAGACAAACGGTTACATCCATGCGGTCTTTACCACGATCACTTCGCGTCGCTTTGGTCTTCAGAGCATGGATGCCTGGAGTGCCGACCTCAGTGACAACGCTTTGGCCAATGTGGAGACACGTGCGGGCAAAGTAGCCACTTTCAACAACCGACGGCTACGTGTCTTGAACAAGTTCCACAAACATTGGTGGGAACGATGTACACGTCTGGTGTCGTATGAGCACCATGGATCCGAATCTCGAGTTCCCACACACCAGACAGGTGTTGGTGCCGTAGCTGGAAAGCCTTGGTACAGCGCAAGTGGCGAGAGGCCAGGGTTCAGCTGCATGCTGGCTTTGGTTGGGCCTTTGACAGGCCTACTTCATACATTGGCAGTCATCGGGAGCAGCTGGACACAGAGTTTATTTCACGGACATGGCGTGAACAGGCACATGAGACTCCGACTCTGATGGCGGCAGTGCGGACTTGACCCTGCTTGCAAGTTGCGAGGAGACCAAGGGATGCACGGGGATGTTAAGGATGGGTTGGCTCCTGTAGGCATATGTTTCAAAAAGTGGTGCGCGTCGTCTGCCTCCGCCGCGGTAGCCTAGTGGTAATTCTGATGCCCTTAAGGCGGCGGAGCCCACTACATCGACTGGAAGCTCAACCGGCAGAGCACTCCAAAGGGCGGCAAAGAGGTCAAGTGCCCTCGACGGAATGCGGACAGCCACTACACGGGCAGCATCGAGAAGAAGCAAAGTTCAGGTTCAGTACCGGTGCGATCAGTGGGCACGAACTCGCTCACGATACAGTTAAGGGAACAGGAGCTGGAGACTTCGATATCGACTGGAAGCTCTGATAGCATGGAGCCCGACAGGCTAAGCCGGAACCGGCCGGCAAGTGGGCTAAGGCTACGAAGAAAGCATCGTTAGCGAAAGATCCAGAGAAAGGTGCCAGGTGGCAGGAACTACGAAGACTGCAAGCGACAGACCATGGAGCAGCATGGCTGGCACTGGCCGCCGGAATGGCAAGGAACAGCAGACAGGAGCTGGCGACCAGAAGATCTCACCGGTCACCGGGAAGACTCCCCCGGGCCGCGTCTTGTATACTGGGACCCCACCTCCTTCCTGGACTCACAACCCTTCAACCCAACGTCTGCGGGTTCGAAACGCAATCCTGGGCGACCTCGCGGAGTTTGCTTGATCAGCCCGAACAGCATCTGTATCGGCAAGGAGAAAACACAATATCCTCTTCCGAATCGTGGTATAACCTCGCTACCGCCCGCCGAAAAGGGGCGCCAGCAGCCGTGATCGGCGATGAGGACGATTCATTCAATGGGGGCAGCCAGGAAGTGCTTCCAACTTCCAAGGAGGCACCGGCTCACAAGCCGAAAGCGCGACCGGTGCGACACCTGCCGCCACAAAAAGGACGAGCACCACCGATTGACCAACTTTGGGCATCGAGGACATCGGTAGGAAACGCCAGCTGCTGCTACTACTACTATTACTACTACTACTACTACTACTACTACTACTACTACTACTACTACTACTACTACTACTACTACTACTACAGTAATTACTACTACTACTACAACACTACTACTGTCCTACTTCATGCTCCTCTTCCACCCGCTCACACCTGACAAACACCTAGGCCGCCCTCGATCGAGTTTCTCAAGAGCTGGTTGTAGGCTTTGTACCCTATACACCAAGCCCTAATCTCTGTAAGCCCTAAACCCTAGTACTAGTCCGCTGGTGAGGAACCGTATCTCGGATTTATTTGATGCGGAAGAGGAGGCATATATCCGGGCAGGCATGCTCGTGGAGTTTCCTATGATCAGGGGCCGTCTCGGGCTCTTTAATTTTGGTTTGTCACCACGGCCAGTGCGCACTGATGTGCACAGCAGCCAGCAGCTGGCAGCCAAGAGCAAGCCGCACCCGGCAGGCAGGCAGACAACAGCCAGACCGGCCAGACGGACCTCATCTGCCAATGTCCATCTCTGGAGTCTGTACCTGCGTTTAGATTTTGCTCGCGGAGGGCTTGTCTGCCGATGAGCCATCAGTCAACTGGGCCACAAGAGCGACAAGGTTGTCAAGGCTGTTGGGCTCCTTTGGACTGTCTGCCGTGCGGACTCAACGATCGCCTGAAGCCCGCACCTTGAAGTCGACCCGCCCGTCGAAGCTTTGGACATCGTTCGTCAGTATGGTGAGGTTGAGCTGCTCGAGAACGGAATCATGCGCCTCCGAATCACAAGCGGTTCTCGGATGGTAACCTTGGATTGTGCCCTGGCTGCCACTAGGAACTCGGGAGATCTACACCCACGCCTCTCAGTCCTGTTGCCTTCATGTTTGACATCCGCAGCAGTCGTCTACAATGGCCTTCGGTCAAACTTCTCCTCAAGAATCTGCAGCTGGCGGCCATGCAGATGCCTTGCGAACTGGATTGCGAAATCCAGCACATCCCAGCGAGCTTGAGCTTTCGGAGGATCCATTCGGTACTGTACATCTTCATGTGGGGACCAGCGAGGAGAGGAAGATTCGGCAAGGCGCACGACGAGACAAAAAACAAGAGCAGCCTACACATCGAGCACGGCGCTTCCGTCTTCTTGTCAAAATGCCTTCAGGTCGTCGCGATGCCTCAAGAGCGCAAGGGACAAGGAAGCATGTAGCCACGGTCCTTTGCAAGGAGGGTCTCACGGTCTAAATCTAGAAAGAGCCTGGGATCTTATCGCAATGTTCACAGTGTCGATTTTCAACAAGCTTCAAGTTCACGTCAGCCATCGCGCCCCGGCTGCTACATCGAAAGGCGGCGATTAGTTGTGTTTCTGATGTAAGAACCAGTTTGTCGTAGACGCACTTCCAAGCGCGGTGGGTCAGAGCATGTCACTTTCCCCGCGACCTGCGCTTCCATCGCTGTCACCGGCAGAGATTCTCGCTGGAGTCTTACTGCATGTTGTCAGCAGGTGCTTCAGCAGACCGCATGGCTTGTGGGTGTTTTTTTTGCTTTGTGAAGCATGTGAAGCCTTTTGCGTGCCCCAGGCGCGAGACAAAGAAGGCTTCCCGCGAAAGAGCTCTGTCACCTTCGGTGAGGCTCGGACGTTCTCATCGCTTCTGCTTGCTGTGGAGTCCCCTTCTGGGGTGAAAACCTAAACCCAAAACCCTAAAAAGTGGTCGCCCCTTCTTTTCAAGGTTGTCTCCACCTTCAGCAAGTACGGCAGCGTCGCCTCGCGGAGACAGCCAGATGCCCAGAGTCTGCTCTGCATCAAAGGGTTCCTTTAAAGGGCTCTATAAGGGATCTAGAAGGGTACTATAATAATGTAGGAGCCTCATTACATCAAGTGGGAGTTTCCGAGAATTACGGGGTACCCTATTTTGGGGGTCCTTATAATAAGGATCCTACTATTTAAGGTACTATGTTAGGGTCCCCTATTTTCGGAAACTCCCAAGCGAGGGCAGTGAAGGCTAGGACCGGCTGGGACTGCGTCATGTTTACGCTTCAGTGCATGCCAAAGCCACGGAATGCGACCGCAATTGCCAGTGGCGGCATCTACATCTCCAAGTCGTTGAAAATCCCGCCGCTTGACAGCAAAGGTGAAGTCTGCCAGTGTAGAAGGTGCATAATTTCACTGGGTCTGCATCCAGCTGAAAGGAACCGCTTCTCCACCATCAGCGTGCGCCTGTCCAAATCCGATGCCGAGTCTTGCACTGCGGCTTTGACATTTTCGAGCCGCTTTGTTGCTGTGCGGGTATCTTGCGATGTTTGGTGTCGATGTTCCAACCTAAAGTGATTTCAACAGAACGGAAAGCTTAAACGAAGCTTGAATGAGGCTTTTACTTCGAATATTACGAAGGATAGACTCTATAAGCGCAGCATATCTAGTCGGTCTGGAACCACGAGCAACAGGGGCCGGTCATTGCCTAGACTGAAGACAGGGAGAGGCAGGGAGCCAAAGCTTGACCATGTGCCAGCAAATGGCCAGCCATGCTTCTACCATGGCTCCTTCCTGCTGCCGTGGCAGCATGCAGAGGCACTTCGCAGGGCGGTGGGCGATACGTCACCGAGTCACCATTGCTAGCAGGGCCATGGTTTCTCGTCGGTCATGACGTGCAGCAGTTCGCTCACCTGCTTTTTGCATGCTAGGGAGCTGCCACTCCGTTGCGGCAGACCTGCCGAAGGCATCGCTGTGCGGGGGGGAAGGCCTATTATAGGAACCCGGGCTCTGCTTTGTTGCCTTGCGAGCCCTTGCTGCTTCAGCTGCCCAAGCTGCCGAGGTCCAGTGGGCCTTGCGCGTTTGGACCTTCTGGCCAGGCGTCGCCGAGCTGGAGATCCGACCACAGGCGCACCATGGGTGCAGCTTTCACTGTCCTTGCGCTCTCGTATCGGTTTTGAAGCTGAGGATCTAATGCCAGCCGCAGAGCGGGCTTTGTCAATGAGGGCAGAGCTCCCGCCTGAGATGTTCACAGCTATTTTGTGGAAAGGTCTCCTTACTCAGGACATGCAGCCTTACAAACGTGATGGAATTCGAAACTCCGTTCCAAGCCACGCGGAAGCCTAAGCCCTCAATCCTCAAGCCTAAACTTCTGATACAGGTCCCCCAGGCCAGGCCTTCTTTGTTTGGGGATCCTGCCTTGAATGCAGCCAATGCAAGACTCCACGTTCATGCTCGATTTCTGCTCTGGGTCTTTGGGACGGCTTTTCCCTGGTTTGTGGTCTGCCAGTTTTGTCTTTAGGCTGGTTCCGAGACGCCTAGGATCTTGTCCAGACCATATCATGACTGCCCGGCGCAACTCAATTATGTAAAGACGACAAAACCATGCATAAACATGTGGTTGATTGTGTTAAATTCTGTTTGTGCAAGAGTCGAAGTGTGTCTGGCAGCAAGGTCCCTTCCGTGCCGGCTTGCGCAGCTTGCATTGCAGCTTCTCACATATTCAGCTGCCTGTCTTCGGTGCTGTGTATGCGAGACATTCCCCATGACTGACATATGATATAACTCTGAGAATGTGACAGTCAACGGTATCCTGTTACAGCTGGCGAGGGCGCCCACCCCTGCTTTGAGGCAGCTTTTCATTCTTTGCGGCATGGGCAGGGAGGAGCAGCTTCAAGCCCTGAAGGCAGGCACATATTCTGGATCCACGTGATGAGAACCTCTGTTCTGTGTTTCAGAGGTGCACGAAGAGGCGGTGCTCACAGAGATCGATCTGCTTGTGCAGAGTTGTGGGATGGCCAACCTCATCGAGTCCGGCTGGCCTTTCTTCTCCCTGCTGGCATTGCTGAAGGCAGGAGGAGTCCCTTCGCCCAGAGCAGTCCTCTCGTCTCGTCTCACGCAGAACTGTAGAGCGGCCAAGGTAAGCACCGGAGAAGGCGCCGGGCCCCCTCGGCGAACCGCCGACTGGGTTCGGCACGTGCGAAGAGCTTGGGGAACGGCTCCGCAGGCCAGCTCCGCAGTGGAACAGAGCATCGCCTGCATAGTAGTACAGCACGGCCCTCTGTTTCTCAGGTGGGGCCACCGCCGCCCGAAAGCGGCGTCCTCTACGCACCTCCAAGTTGGTCACGAAAAGCTTCAGGGAAGCCTTGTCCTCGACTCCGGCCTCGCCCCGTTTCAGGCACGGATGCATCCATCTGTGAACGTATAAGTAGCCTTCGCTTTTTTGCAGCTTTGTTTGGCTTCTTTCAGGATTGGCTGATGGGCTCCGGACGGCGGCCGTTGCTGCCACCAGGGCTGCGGCCTCTGAGGCGCCTTTTCTGTTTCGACTGCAGGGAAGTGGCCTCAGCTTCGGGTGCCCACCCGAGAGGTGCCGACCTTGCGCCGCGGCTACGTGAAGGTTGCGGAGGCGGCTCTGCAGCTTCACCACCTGCGCTCCTGGAGACGGGGACCCTCTGCGGCAAATCCTCCGAACGACCCCCCAAAAAGTCACCAGAAGAGCGAAGAAGAAGGGGTCCACTTTGCAAAAAGCTGCATGGTTTTTTGAGGAAGCAAAGAGCGCAACCTTCTGACCACAACCTGGCCGGTCTGCGAGTCACTCTCCCTGCTGGAAATGGGGCTCTTTGCAGTGGAGCCACAAGGGCAAGTCCCAGAAGGACCGGCGCCCCCCGGGGAGCCTCTGATGTAAACAAATGGCAACGGGCAGATTTCGGGTTCTGAGGCTGTGGCTTTTTTTGTGACAATTTCCTTTCAGCTGAGGTAAGGCAGGAGTTTTTGTCAAAGTTGTGGAGCCAGCTTGGAGCCGCTCAGTGGGATCCGGAGCCCAGTGTTCTGGCGACGCTGCCGGGCTCCGTGCTGCCATCAGAGGCCCTGCTCTTCCACGCACTTGCCGACTTGGAAGGACCTTGGCCCTATAGATGCCCTTTCCTTTCCCTATCAACTACTAACTTTTGATTCAACAGTTCACATTTTTTTAAAAGCGGGTGCTCTGAGGGTCGGAACGGCGCGTGTTGGTGCGGTTTGCTGCTCGAGGAGTGCAGGTCATCGTGGAATCCGGGGTCAGCCAGGGCGGCTCTACAAGGGCAGCCTGCGCTTGGGCTCGCGCCGTTCCCGGGAGGCAGCTCCAATGCCTCGTTCCTTACCGTCACTTTGAATGCCGCACTTGACGAGGCGGGTCCTGGCCCTGGAGCGCTCTGTGTCGCCTTTCGTCGCTGCGGAGCTGCAGAGCCTCTGTGGAGGCGTTCTCACATTGAGCCTCGGCGTTGCTTCAGCATGTTCTTTTGGGCATCATGCGACAGTGCAAACTGAGGAAGGAAGGCGACACCTTCAACATGCTGGATTCGGCAGCTCTTCCGCAATGCAGGTCATGAGACTGTAGAGTACCGGAGCCTTGTGAGCCAGAAGCCGAGGCTTTGGCAGCTGCGGGCAATGCCACAGCCTTGCTCTTGGATGGGCCCAAGGGCAGGGTAGCCGTGCGTCTTGCAGAGGAGGGGCCTTGCCATGCCGACTCACTCTTCCGAGCATTTCTGAGTCGTGAGGACGCGATGAGACGGTTTCCTGGGCTGCGCGTGGCTGCTGTACATGATGTTCCACGCCTCGATTCACGCTACAGAGACGAGCACGGAAGGCGAGGAGTCGGTTCATGCTGGCGTTGTTGCTTAGCAACCGCTGCACGTGCCCATTGGAGGCACCTCACCCGCGTGGCGATGGAAGCTTCGCCGTGTCTGCAGGTTTTCAGCGACGAGCCTTGGCATCTTGGAGGCACCCGCAAAGACAGACAGGGAAAGCAGGGGTGTCCTGTGAAGCTACTCAGGTACGTGGCGAACTTTGCACGGCGGATAGACGTTGGAACAAGCTGGAGCGATACTTCAAGCACGACAGGCATCCGGATGTGCATGGATAAGCCTGACTAAACCTGAGCTGTCCGAGCTTTGTCGTCTTGATGTGAGTCGAGGCACTTGTAGCTGCACCTTTAAACCCGTTGCAAATTTGGCTCCAGCTGTATTGTTTCATTGCCTCTGACATTTCTCGTCGAACCAGGCGCGGCTATGCTAATTGAGCACGTTGCCTGCAAGGGGGAAACAAGCATCGTTTCCTGATGTAGATGAAGGCGCCAGTTTAAGTCTTGGGTGACCCCTCGTCGTCTCGATAGTCAGGCTGCCATGGATCCCGTTCGGCAAGCCAACCTCAGCGCCTATGCTCCGAGCTCAGTGGGCAGGGAAGTAAGCCGGCAGGAGGTGCTTCGAGAGTGAAAGCATGCACGTAGAAGCTGTGAGAAATCGAAGGATCCTCCGACCGTTTGGTAGCGCTTCTGGTTCATCCCCACAGCCGAGGTGGCCAGTGCGCCGAAGACGGGCAGCGCCAGCACCTTCTCGGCGCTCTGGGAGAAGAAGCAGCTCCTGGAGGCACGAACCACCGAGGGCCGAGAGGGCCGAGAGGGGAGAGGTGGAGCTTAGCCGCGCGCTTTCGCGGTTCCGGGAGGCCCGGCGCAAGCGGAGCACCATGAACTTCATGGAAAGGATGGAGGTGGACTCCGAACATCGACAAGCACTCGCACAGGTGACCGAGATGCGAAGAAACGAGGATCACCGCAAGGCCCTGGACCGGCTGATCGAGGGCATGCGCCCGGAGAATCAAGTCGGAGGTCCCAAAATCGTGAAGCACAACGGCAAAGCGCTGCATCAGGGCCACGATCGCAAGCTGAACTGGGCGCCCTTGGAGTGCTACTGAAGGAGCTAGTCGCAAGAAAAGCCCAGAGTACTCATTCGTCTGCTCCAGACAACAGTCCTGCCGTGGTTGGCGTGCGGATGCTGTCTGAGAGATTTGGTTCGTGTGCGGCTGAAAAGTCGGGGGATGCTAACGTTAGGTCAGAGAAGGCACTGCGAGCTTCTAACTCTGGAGCACTGCAGTGCAAGCACGCCTTGCAAGAATTCGGACCATTGCCCGTCTTGACTTTGGACGGATGCAGGAATCTATGAGGTTGCGAGCCAGGTGCATCAACCCCTCGGCAGGATCTTGTCGTCGCACTGTTTCCTGTGTCCTGCCTGACTCACCAATGTTCATTTTGCCATATTCAAGATGCAAGCCGTACAGCCAAAAATGCCACCGTGCCGTGTGCGCTGTTGATGCGAGGGTCAGCTATGCCTTTGGGCGCCCAAACCTGTAAGCCGAAAGAGTGTAGAGGATGCCCCTGGTCGAGGCAGCTACGGCCCGGTGCTGGGGGCCTTGGTTCGCAGAGGCTCCGGCTTCTGCGCCCACGCCCGATGAGTGGGATCCGATGTGGGACCCAAGCGGACGAGCTCTGGCCCTTCCTGGAAATCAGAGCCTATCGTTCCGCATGAGTTCATGAGATCTTTGGGCATTGGGGGAGAAGACTCGCGCGACGCAGGATAACACCCTGAAGCAGGAGCAGACCAACCTGCGGGACTCCCGAGATTCCCTGAGGCGCAAGCCAATCGGGTGCAGGTCCGTGGCTGTGACACGAATTTCGCACGACGCAAATGCTTTAGGGTGCCACCGCAATGCGGAAGGATGAACTAGCTAGTGATTGACCAGTACTACGGGGAGCGGCGGCGAGATTCGGGACGTGCTGGCAGGCCATCACCAAGAAGCTCCTATGCCGGACTTGTCGGGAGGCCAGGTGGCCGAACCTTTCAGTTAGCGCACGCAGCGTGTGCAGCAACAGGCGCTCAGCAGAAGAAGGGAGCCAGTCATACTGTCGTCTTCCCTCCGTGTCCGGCGGGGCCTTGAGCTCCTCTGTGCCCTGTGCAGGTCCTCCCGTACCCCGTCGCCGTGTTCCAGAAGGCCGAGGCAGGGGTGGACAGCCACCAGGGGCTTTGGAGTTTTGGGTTTGCCGTGGAGGAGGTGGATTGGAGTTGGGGCAGGTACGCTTTAGGATGATTTTCGGGGGGTTGGGAGAGATTCTGAGACCTGAGGGCTTGGCATTGTGCTCGACAGGAGCCTGCCTGTGACCCCTCGATCGGGTGTCCCAGCTCAGAGGCGTTGACGAAGTGTGCCATGCAAGCAGACTCTGCGCGGCGGCTCCATTGCATGTCGCTTGCAGGCCTCCTTGGGAAGCTCGCAGAAAGGACTGGTCAGATGTCGGCCGCCTGAACGGATGCCTGAACGACATCTACAGCACAGGAGCCCCGAAGAGGAGTTTTCGCTGAGAGTGGATGTGTCATTATGCGCCACCTGTTCGCAGGAGGCTACGCGAACGTCGAGGCTGGGCAGAGAACAGGTCAGCCGTTCTCGCTCTTTGGTGCGTCCTTGAGTCCCTGTCAGGGGGTTCCCTCTCGCCCGCGGCTTCCAGCTGAACCCGTTGCTACATCCAGCCTGGCGCTCAGTCTGCTAGTCTAGAGGGTCCTTGCGCAGTCTGCTAGTCTAGAGGGTCCTTATCCTCAAGACTTCGTTCCCCTGCCATTCCTTGTATCTAGTAAGCTGCCTTGCAAGCAACGCCTCATTTAGGTTCTTGGTGTGCAGATGGAGGACTTTTATCAAGGAATCTGCACGGCAACAGGCTGCATCCTGCAGTATCTAATCGTGCTCAACCCCATCACCCATTGGAGTGAATTTTGAGGGTCTGTCTGTCTTTCCATCCATCCGCCCGTCTCTTGGCCGCTTGCCTGTCTGTCTATCCATCCGTCTGTCTATTATTGTGCGCGCGCTCTCGTTTCGTTAACGTTGGACATGGCCTCTGAGGTCACAGCCGTGATCCGACGCCCCGTGCCATGGCGCCTTCGCTGACGCCCGGTGCGAGCCACAGTTCGAAACAGCGACTGCTCGAGCTTGAAGCAAAGGACAGTTTGATTTTTCGCAGCCGTAAGGCACACAGATGAGAATCACTTGAATATGTTCTTATTCACCCCTGCGCATAGAAGCCTGCAAACGGTTGCGCTTGTAATCAAAGTTGCGCGTCATCATCTCTCAAATTCCGGCTATTTCAGACTTCTCAAACAAAGCAGTGCAGGCAAGCACATATTTTCTTGCCACCGTCATGGCCTGCAGCGGAGCTTTGCTAGCGCGGCGGGCTCCATGGATCGCAACACGGAGGCACCATGTTGAGCTCTGGGCCAGTGTGAGCTGCTGCAAGCGGGGGCTGCGTGAAGGTGCCTCCGTCGGATCCCTGTCAAGTGGAGGCTCGAGAACAGAGCCTGGGCTAGCGGCCCTCCCGCATCGGCGACCCTTCGCAGACAGCAGTTCGAAGCGCGGCGGCAACACGATGCGGCTAATGTACAAAATGGGGGTTTCCGAAAATAGGGGACCCTGATATGGTGCCCTAAGTAGTAGGATCCTTATTATAAGGACCCCAAAATAAGGCACCCCCAATTTTCGGAAACCTCCACATAAAGATGCACGGTGCCACGGACTGTCCTTTGCCAGGAGGTGGGAGCTGCCACCTTGATCGAGGGCCTGGATCTGACCGTCCAACGCGGCGAACGATGGGCCCTTGTAGGCCCCAACGGCTCCGGCAAGAGCAGGGTCGCCCAAGCTCTCACGGAGACATGGGTATCGACCCCAGGCCGCCGACAAGCCGACAGAGAGGGACTGTGTATGCCTCGTGTGCTTAGGTCGCTGCCGGCGGTCCTTCATCTGCAGGTCACGTTTCTTTTGATCTGCAGACGAAAATGCTTCAGGATCGATGCACCGTTTCTCGTTTCACAGCTGCAAGAAGCTTCAGCGAATTCGATCAGGATGAGCGGAGGGACTTCCAAGAGAGCCGCTACGAGTCGCGACACTTGCGAGCAACGGCCCCTTGGACAATCTTGGGCGCATTGGGCTTGTAAGTGGACTTATAACGGTCAACAGAACTTTCAGTTTGTCGCCATGCGATTTTGTCTGGAATGTTGTGGTCTCAGGTTGCGTCCTATCTGTTCCCAGACTGCTATCCAGCAGATCCCGACTATGATCCTGCTACTTGGGGCGCCTCGGATGCCTGGAGAGCTTGAAGACGGCGCAAACATCTGGATGCCCTGAATCTGAAGGTTATCGACCCCCGCGGACGCGTGTGTCGCCACTCCCGGCGCCATACGATGCGACGAGTTCCCATCCCTTGCTGGGTGAGCTCGAGGCGGCATCGACCGCAGGTGCCGGCTTTGACGCAGATCGGAGCCGAGAACTGCGGCTCTGCGGCTCTGCGACTCTGCGTGGCAGGTGAGGCGGCTCGGCTGTTGAAGCTCTTCGGCCTCTTTGAGCTGCGCCACCGACCGCTCTTCGCCCTCTCCACCGGCGAGGCCAGACATTTCAGGAGCTGACCTCGAGCAGAGATGGAGATGAGAGAAAACGATGGCAGGGGCGGAAGCTGCTGCTCGTCGATGCGCTGCTGCGGCAGCTCGCTCCTTAGGCCTCAGGAATTCCTTGCCTTCTGGCAGAGTCCGAGCGGGTGGTGGTAGCGAGGTCCAGTTTGCTGGTCCTGGACGAGGCTTTTGACGGCCTGGACAAAGACTCCCGAGCCGAGCTGCAGAGCGTTCTCGAAGCGGTCTTTGAGGACAAGAGCAGGACCCTTGTGCCCCGGAAGCATTGGATTTTTTTCATGGCTTGACGGCCCTGATCCCGAAGAGATTTCGCATTTACTGGTAGGTGATGATTGCACACCGAGTGGAAGATCTCACTCCTGTCCCGACGCACGCATTGCTGCTTGGGCAAGGCCCGAAAGGCACGGCCTGCAGCGCCGTGGATTTCAAATGGTCTGGCGTGAGGGTCGCAGCAATTTTTTAAGTTGGGGATCTCCGAAGCTCTCGAGGTGCTGGCAGTTGGGCCGAGATGAGGGAACCCATCTCCGGGTTCTTGCAGGTGCGAGATGGTGCGACTTCGCGGTGTCGTTGGCAAGTCGTGGAGCTTGCTCCGCCCAGGCGGACAAGATAGCTGCGGCGTCGGCAGCATCAGGCTCCAGCCAGCCATCGTTCAGACTAGCCACTCCAGAGGCCGGATGTCGCTGTAGCTCTGAACATGAGAAGGAAGGAGGCGAAACGAAATCAGAGGATGCCGTTGGAAGTCACCTTATTGCATGATGTAGTGCAGCAGCGCAGTAACTTCTTGGAACAAACAGTCCACAAAGTTGCCGTGCATGACAGGAGAACGGACAACTCGGAGAAGCACTTGTGGAATTCAGGAATGTTACGATCCAGCCACTTGCCAGGGCATATCAGCATATCGCCCTGCCCTTTTCAAGCCTGTGCTTTGCTTTCTGTCTGCGGATTCACATGTTCGATTGCGAGAGCTCTCAGTTTCTCAGCCAGGTATGGCCCGATCTTTGTTTTCAAGAAGTTGAATTGGACCGTCCGTCAGTCTGAAAAATGGATTGTGGTCGGCGGGAATGGCACGGGCAAGACTACTTTGGTAGATCTCATCACAGGTGAGAATGTGCAAGGCTACCAGCAAGATATTCATCTCTTCGGCCGTCAGAAGGGAAGTGGGGAGAGTGTCTGGGAGATCAAGAAGCAGCTTGGCGTGATCTCCAGTGAGCTCCACATGGAGTATGTGATTTTTTCAGATCCACGATTTGACCGCAAAGTAACCGCCTGGGAAGTGGTCTGTTCTGGGCTCTTCGACAGCATCGGCTTGTACGTGGAGCCCACCTCAGTCCAGACGAGGGCTGTGCTGGAATGGGTTCACAAACTCGGCTGAGACCTCGGTTTGTGTCTGGGGGGACGTTGGGCCAGCCCTCGACTTGCAAACCGCCGAACTTCTCCGAGGTCTGCAGGAGTTGGTGATCTCTCCAAGCTGTGACAAGGCTTTGGCTGCCTTGGCGCCATTTTCATCAAGCCCTCTGTTCTTCGATCTTTCGCACGGGTGACTCTGCTTCGGCAAGACGCAGTTAGATTCGATGCGAAAGTCACCAAAACACTGCCAAGGCAGCAGAAACTGGTGCTGCTCTGTCGAGCGATGGCCACTAGGCTGAGAGAATCCTATGGATACAAGAACTCGCAGCCACGTATTGTGAAGCATGCATGCGCAGCTTTCGGAGCATTTTGGCATTCGTGTCTATCGAGATCGTTGGAGCGGTGGTGGCACTACGGTCGCTTGCGAGCTGTTGAGGTGAAAGAACCGCGTTTGCTCCTTCTCGACGAGCCCACCCATGGGCTGTCCGGAAGCAACCGTGCGAAGTTCTTGTCGCTTCTTCAGCTGCCTGTCAAATCAATTATGACCAGGCTCGAAAGCTTGAAGCCAGTAGAGTGGGCGTGTAGGTCTTGCATGGGTTTCGCATGATGTGGAGTGAATGGGTAGGGCTGCCGCCTGTCGCCGGCAGAGGCTTAGCGGCTACTGTCACGGCCGTTAATCCCCCAAGGCGGCTCGCACAGAGCTCGGATGTTGCCATCATCCTCGTCACACACAGGGAAGATGAGATTCGGTCGCTCGGCTTCCCCAACGTCCTGCGGCTGCGAAGGGACCAGGAGGGTCAAGAGGACTCGAGCAGCGCTGCTCAGTGACGAAAAGGAGCCTTTCACGCCTGTCAGGTTGCATGCCCAAACCAGCAGGCTACACGATTCTGCGCACGTATGTTGCATGCCAAAGCCAGAACCTACACGATTCTGTGCCCATGTGGTTCTAGCCACTGGTGCGAACCTGAAATCATCCAAAGCCTTGTGGCCTGGGTCCGCCCAGGTGGCACGTACTGTGGCGGCACTGTGGTGCGCCCCTTAAGCCCGCCCTGAGCCGAGGGCCTTTGAGTTTTGGATTTCTTTGCAACGAAAGCTGTGCCGGCAGACAGCTCCCGGGACCTGTGACGGGGCTGGATTCAATTTCGCGGCTTTTCTGACTTGATGACCTCCTATGAAAGAGATGACTACGGCTGTGCCCTCCCGGCTCAATCATTTCTTGGTGGCCCCTGCCCAGCTTCGGACCTAAAAGAGGCGACAGACCCTTCATGTGAGCAGCACTCCGACAGACCGTACAACATCTTCGATCGGACTCCGGCATTGATTTCCACCAAGCAAGCTTTCCCTGGTCTTGCGTGGGTTGCCATAAAGGCACATTACGCACCTCCAGCCCCACCCCTACACCCCCTTAGCCAACGAAGAAGGCTTCGACCAAGGAGCTTCTAGCTTAAACGCGGCGTGAGATGCGCCGCCGAGCTCGAAGCCATGGGGGCCAAATGCAGCGAGATGATGACGGGCACAGCTTCCCAGGTGAAGCCTTCGGAGGCCGGGGGCTTTTCCGGTGGTCCTTGGGTGCAGGGGCCCGCTGGGTGCACTGGGAGCTCATGTCCCAGGCCCTCCTAGAAGAGGACGAAGACGATGGAGAGGCGAGGGGGGTCTCATGAAAAGCATTGGTCAGCGGAGATGCACGGATCTGCGGTTTTGTTCATCGCTTGGAGGACGAGGAGGCTGAAGAGGAGGAGGACGAAGAGGATGCAGCTCCCCCAGCCACTACCAGCCTGCGGGTTGTACTGGGCAGCAAGCGTACGGCTCCGCGTTTTTGCAGGCGCGACTTCTTTTCGCATCGCACCGCCGCAGCTAAGGAGGAGGCGTCGGTGAAAGCAGATGCGGAAAAAGCATTAAAGGCCCACGGCTGGAGAAGTCGCCTAGGTAGCGCAGATGGCAGGGAAAGCTCACACCTTGGCAGGGTGGCCTCATGCGCGGCAAGACCGCTGCCTTTGAGGAGGATGGCCGAGTCATGGATCTTCGGGGAGTTGGACCGTCATCTCGAGCTCCGCATGTCAGAAGACTAAGCTTGGCTAAGCTTGACTGCCCTTCCAACGGTTGCATTGCCATTGATCATGTGACGATCTGTGCCTAGACTTTTTCACCACTGCAATGTCAAGATTCACCCTTGAAGATGGAGTTTCCGGAAGGCCATCGAACATGCGACTTCGGTGGGCATCGACGAGAGCATGATCGCACACGCAGAGAAAAAGCTACAGCAGCACAAGGCCCGCAACTGGACTGCGACAGTACAGTACGGCGGTCGATTTGTGGTAAAACATGTTACATGTTCCCAGGTTGAAGAGATCAAAAAGCATAATGGTGATGAGAGAGGAAATCGCAGTCGTCCTTGTCGTCACAGGAATAGCAGTAGGTTTAGTAGGGGAGGGTGGTGGTGGTGGTGGTGGTGGTGGTGGTGGTGGTGGTGGTGGTGGTGGTGGCGGTGGTGGTGGTGGTGGTGGCGGCGGCGGCGGTGGTGGTGGTGGTGAGTAGCAGTCGCCGTTGCAGTATTCTCATCATTGTCCCCATTAATGCTTTTAACATCAGCAGCAGAAGCAGCAGCAGGAGGGAGCAGGAGGAGGAGGGGGAGCAGAACCTCCCTTTTGCCCTCTCACACACACAAACTGCGCTCCTGCCACATGACTGTCTTCTTCATGACTGCTATGTTCATCGGGAAGCTCTTTCGGGTTGTTGGATGTCTGGCAAGCTGTCACTCCTTTTGGGTTGTGGGTGTTTCGCCACCATTCACACCTTGATGGGCTCGGAGTCCTGTCTTTCTGAGGGTTTAGCGCTTTTTCCAACCACGCACTCCATCTAGCTCCATTCTCGACAGGTCACTCCCGTTTGTGCCTGCCATCCTTTCTGCAGTGTTTGGGTTTGGGGTTCTTCGCGCTCAATCCGTTCAGGTTTCGGGTTTGCACAAGCAGTGGCCTCTGGTCAGGTCCAGGGTTTTCCGCAACCACCGACTCCTTGCAGAATGTTTCGAGGTTTTCGAATGTGGGCTTTTCGGAAACACCTCAGCAAGTCACACGTTTTAGGGTTTGGGATGGTTTGGGGTTTGCCACCCATTTTCCAGGGTTACAGTTTTGGGTCATTTTTGGAACCAATCACTCCTGTTCGGGAATTTGGTTGTCGCAACCATTCAGTTCTTTAGGTGTTCGAGTTTGACGAAACCCATGGCCCCTGTTGGGTTCACCAATGCAACATGTAAACCTCATGAAACATGCATGTTCCGGGCTTTCGGCATCACCCTCAGGGTTGGACCGGAGTTCCTGTCATCGCCCTGGCCGCAACCCGTATGGCATTGCAGCCCCTCATCCTTCAATTCCGTCTGGTATCACATTGGTCCAATCGAAAGGGAAGCTTGGCAGGTGCAGCGAGAGCGGGAAGTTTTCATCGAGGCACGTGGTGCCTGCCAGTCATGAGTTTACATGCGAACTAGGTGCCCCGTCTAAGACCCGAGAGCACAAGGAGTCCAGTGGCCGGAGTGTCCACAACGCTCGGTCAGGAGCTTCCCAAGTTCCTCAGCTCTGAAGATGCTGACGACGAAGCGAAGTGCCAGGCATCGTGCAACACGCGGCATCTCGCCAAGCACGATGGCCTGTAGTGCATGCAACAGTTGCTCGACGGCCGTCTTGAAGATTCCTTTATTGATAGAGAAGCCATGTGCCGCCTTTTGGTTCCATGCCCCGGCCGCCAGGAGCAAATCGAAGTCGGCAAGAAGCATGGGGTCGGCCTCTGAGCGTATCTCAGCGTACTCGAGTTCACTATTTGGCGGATGGCTGTGATCAGGTCCCTGAAAGTCACTTGCAACAACTCCGACAGCGCATCGAGGTGGGCTGGGTGACAGACAGTGTTCCTGTAACTGTAGCTCGTTGCAGAAGTGGTTATCTACTAGACCCGCTTAGACGTGCCGCCGTTCTTCAGCCCACTGAAACAGCCCGTTGCATGTTATTTGCAGCCGCAGCTTCGTAACGCCTCTGTACATGCGTCGGGCCAGCCAGGTGTGCACAGAACTGACAGCAGTCTTTGCCTGATCACTCGCCAGTTCATCAAACTCGGTCGCGACTTGGAGGAGGAGGAGTTGACGAAGGTAGGACCGCGTATCAGCCAACGGGCAACATGCTGCACTGTAGGGCAGTTGTCTTGACAGGCGCAGGAGATGACGACCGAGTCAACGCGCCGCTTCGTCACCTCTTGCTTTGCAGGTGCGGTGGCCTACACGTGCACCGATTTGTACCCTCGATATCCCGCCGTGCAGAGGTTCTGTAAACATCTGCCAGTGGTCTCACTTTGCGAGGCCGAAGTCTCATGCACATCGACCCGAAGGGTAAGAAAATCAAGGCGCGATGGGCAGGGAGTCAACGTTTGTTCTTACAGATGCATTATAAATAGAGTATAATGTGGTCCCAAACCCCATTCAATCATCAACGCCACTATAAGATGGTGCCAGTACCCCACGTTTTCTGCAGGGTGACCATTGGCAATCGCACGGCCGGGTTACTTGGATTAGCCGTCCTTGCCAGCTGTGCAGGTGCTTTGTAAGCTCGACCCTGCTATGCGCAAACTGCGCATCGAGGAGGCGCCGTGTTTCTGCTGGGGCTCTTGTTAATTCACCAAGCAATTTACGGGGTTATTGTTAATCTGACAAGGAATGCTTACGTTTCGCACTTTTGTTGAGTGGCCAATGCCACGGTTATCGACGCGGGTCTTCCCTTTGTTTCCCTTCGTGTGTGGGTACGGTGTTTGGCTTTCGCTGGCGTAATACTTTTGAAACAGAATGCCGACATTTCAAGTTGTAGGTGTGGTCAATGCAGGGATTGTCGATGCTTGTCTCCCATTTGGGACCCGTGAAGGCCTGGCCAATGGCCTCGCTTCATTTGGGATCGGTGGAAGTGGCCACTGCCGGTGTTTTCAAATCTCTCCTTGTCTCCCTTCTGTTTTCCACACCTGTCTGCGCTTGTCTAGCAAAACGGTCGAAACGGATTCGAACGTTTTGATGGCAGAAGCATACCCGCTTGAGAGAGACTTGAGAACCTGAGAAAGAGAAGCAATCCGCACGAAAGAGATCAGAGAACCCGGGAGAGCAGAGCACACACGCCGAAAGCCATTCGAGCACTTGTCAGCTGTTTTTAGAACCCGTCGAAAGGGACTAGAGCATTTAAGAAACAGCAACAGGCCGCTCGAGAGAAGGTGGAAGATTTCACAAAGAGGACTCGGGTTTGCAGGTTAATGGAAAGGATGCCGAAAATTTGACGAAGAAGAACAAACCGGTCGAGAGAGACTAGAGACGTTGACCAAGAGGAATCTTTGAGAAAGACGAGCAGACAAGTCGAAACGGACTAGAAACTTGGGACTCAAATCGGTCAAAAGAAATTGAAGAATTATGAGAAACTATGAGAACAAGAAACAAACTGCTCGACAGAGACTACGGACATGAACTAAATGGAGCAAACCGGACGAACACGAGACAAGCAGGAGCGCAATGTTCGAGTTTGAGAAAAAAGGAGCAAACCGCTCGAATGGGACAGGGGAATTTGCAAACAAACATAACCTTAGAACAAGCAACAACCGGTTCGAAAGGGACAAGAAGTTGGACGGGGATGAGAGCTTTGAGACACAGGAGCAAACTGCTGGAAAGAGACCAGAGAATGTGAGAGAATTGAGAAAGAGGAACATGTGAGACAGGGAAGCAAACCAGCCGAAGTGGACCAGGGAAGCTGAGAAACAGGAGAAAACCACTTGCGAGTGACTAAAGAGAAGATTGGAGTTCGAAACAGTCGCAAGGTATTGAACCTTAAGGAGAGTTTGGAAAGCGCAAGCAAACCAAAAACGTACTAGAAAATCTGAGGAATAGGATGGGGCCCACCGCGGGATGTGAAGGTACTTGCTTGACACTGAGGACTTTGACAATGGAAACAAACCACCCAAAAGGGATCAGAAGCGTCTAGAGAGTCTACAAATAGGCGCACACCGGCTCAAAGCCGACCGCAGAATTCGATAACAAGGATAGCGTGAGAAAGGAAAGCATACTATTCGAAACAGGAGCACACCAGTGGGAAGGGACTTGACCATTTAAGAATGGAGAAACCGATTGAAAGAGACTAGAGAATCTGCGAAAACGGAGCAAACCAGTCGCGCAAGCCGTCCGAAAGAGACAGAGACGACGGCAAAGAGGACATTTCGACAAACAGAAGCAACCCAGTCGAGAAGGACGAAAAGATTTGAGCAACAGCAGCACACCTCGAAAACGACATGAGGATTTGACCAAGAGCAAGCACAGAGTAAGGGGCAAATCGCTTACCTGATACAAGGCTGAGATAAGAATTTGAAACAGCGGGGTCAAGGGGCTGGAAATTGTGAGGAGCAGGACGGACCAACCCGGTCGAAAGAGAGAAGAGGCTTTAGACAGGAGCAAAAGCAATCGAAACTAGATTAACGACAATACCGACGTCTTGTGGTGTGTCTCCTGTGTCCTGTCATCTGGGCTCCTCATGCCAAAACCAAGTTTAAGCATTGCTTTGGTTTGGCTTCAATGGGCTTCCGTCGTGTATTTCAGAAAGTCGTTAATGCACGTCGCTGCCGCGTTCTGACCAGGAGTCAGGAGCCGAGGTTTGCAGCGCAGAGCTGATCAAAGTTCAGGTGGGACGATCTTGCAAAATCGGCATACGTGTCGCGCAAGTTGCGCTGCGAGCGAGTCATCCGGACTCGGCGAGTGGACTGCGAAGTCTCGCAGGCCTGCGCAGGGCCACTGGCTGGGCTGGGTGAAAGCAGCCACGGGCTGAGACTCTGCAAGTTGGCCGCAGCAGAGCTGGCAGATGCGAGTCGCGAGGTCCACTTACATCGCTTTCTGATGAGGAGCAGGAGTCCGGGCTAGGGTTGAACTAGTCAGCCCCTGAAGACCTCGCACATCGTCGCACGAACTTGTTGGAAGGACCGCTCCATCGCGGTCAGAGCAGGGGGCGAGGGTCCCTGGCTCTTCTTGGAGCGCAGAACTCAGCTTCGGGCGCAGTTAGGTTCTTTGGTTCTTTTCCAGGAGCTTCAATGACGCAGCTCCGCTTGCAGCGTTTCTGCAAGGACGCCGTGTGTCCATGAGTTCGGTGAGGATGACAAAGTTCTTGCAGCTCATCATAGCCATAGCTCATCAATGAGCTTCATGCAAGACCCACTGACATTCACAAAAACGTCAACTGCCGTGCTTTAGGACGCAGTCCCATGAGGCTTTGAATAGGCCCTGGAATCTCAGGCCCACGGCTCCGAAAAATCCGGTCACATGACAAAACACGCTGCAGCAACAGGTTCCAATGGTCAACCAACACGAGTATTATCATCTTGAATGCCAGAGGTAGTGGTAGAGCAACGCTTAACGATAGAAGGATGTCTTTCTCAACTGACATGAAGTTGAGGCAGCGTCCGGAGCTGCATGCCGAGTTCCTCCTGGCTCTGGCGGTCCATGACCCGGCATCACGTGAAGCAGGAAGGAAGCCTTCCTCCTTCTCCTACACACTGCGTGTTGCTGGGAGTTGTTAGGGAGCTCATGATGCACTGCACGCACGGCTGCAGTGATTCTCATTGCAGAGCTGCAGTTGAGGTGCTCGGCAGCGGGAATGGCCCAGTCCCCAGATGCACACTTGCGAGCTGGTTCGGCCGCCTTCAACCCCAAGCCACAAATCTCCCAAGCCCTCTTGGGTGCTCCACAACACAAAACAAGAAAGCCCCCCCAAAACCCTCAACCTCAACACCTTCTGCTGATGGTCATCGTCATCGCGCTGGACAAATGACCCTTTAAAGGCACAATGCCTCGAACGAAACCCTGAACGCTAAGCCGCGAACCCCCGAAGCCCCGAGGTGAGGCAAAGGTCGCTTCAACGGCCAGCATGAAATCTCGGTCTGGCTCTCGATTCATTGAGGCTTTACTAGGGTTTTGGGCTTCGGGGCTTCAGATTTTAGGGTTTACGGTTTAAAGGATTCAGGGTTTAAGGGTTCAGGTTTTCGGGTTCACGGCTTTTAGGTTTAGGTTGAAGGATTTGTTGATTATCGGCATCATGATCGGTTTTGCTGGTACGGACGTGCTGTTGTGTCTTTTCTTGAATTTTTCCGTTCTGTACTGTTCATACTATGCCTGCTACTCGTATGGTTGCCAGCGTCACATTCACCAAGACATCAATATACGTCTTCTTGAGTACCACCAGAGCATGACCCAATGTCACCCATGATCCATCGACTCTCTGCGCGGCTGCTCTCGACTTTCCGAGGCCAGGCTCCACCTCGCCAGTCGCCTCCAGGAACGTTGGCTCCTTGCTTAGCCGTGGAAAGGGTCTCTCTCTCTCTCTCTCTCTCTCTCCCTCTCTCTCTGTATCTCTTTCTCTTTCTCTTTCTCTTTCTCTTTCTCTTTCTCTCTCTCTCTCTCTCTCTCTCCCTCTCCCTGGCTCGCTTTGTCTCTCTCGCTCGCTCTCGCTCTCTCGCTTTCTGAGTTATGTTCACATGTGCACCTAGTATTTGGAATGCTCATTTGTGTCTCTGTTCACGTTTCATGTCTGTGGGTTTGCATGCTTTTTGGGTTGCTTGTGTGCGTACATGCTTTTCTATCGTCTGTACGGAAGCATCGGTGCACGACTTTGTGCTTTGGGTTCCAATGCTCATCTTTTCGTGAGGTGACATCAGCGTCATGTTGGAATCGATGGAGGTGCGGCCCAAGGGGTGTGATCGGGGTGTATGGTTGTTGTGTGCGCAGGGCTCGGGTTTCTGCGCCACGTACATGTAGTTTCCTTGCTATTCGCCGATACTGGCACTTCGCTACGTGATTTTCTGGACATCAGGCAAGTGGCTCTGAGTCGCCCTCTTCTGTGTGAAGTTTCCAGGATTCCAATCCAGAATCCTGCGCAGGAGATCGAGGGCAATGAGCCGGCCGATGCGAAGGCAACTCCCGCCAGATGTCCAGAACATGCGCGGCAGTGGTGCAGCCAGGACAAGAAGGACAAGAAAGAGAAGAAGGATAAAAAGGACAAGAAGGACCAGTTGCGAGCGGCGAGCAGTCTGTTGTGGAGACCTTGGAGCTGGGGCTGGTGGATACTGCAAGCTCGTTCTGTCTCGTTGCAGTGGCCTAGCTAAGTATCCACCTCCGGGAAATGCAGAATGCTTTTCGCAGAGCTGGATGGGCGCTGCATGCACAAAGGGCTCAACACGGATGTAAACGACAGGAGGAGAAGGAGAAGAAAGAGAAAAAGGACAAGGAGGAGGCACTCCTGCCTTGCCCCGGCTTTGCTACCTGTATGCTGACCCTGACTTTTCATGCATGTCTATGCGCATCTTGCTTGCAGGATGGTGACAAAAAAGATAAGAAGGAAAAGAAGGACGGCTTCGTCTAGCACTCGTTGACTCAAGGGCTTCGAAGTCCGAGGCCTAGGCATGCCATGCTTGCCATCCACCACCGGTTTGCACGACAGGACAAGAAGGCCAAGAAATGAGGCGTGGCCACTTTGGGCCACCCAGTGCTCCAGTTGCAGGGAAATGTATTATGACACCGTTGCCTTTCAGTTGCTGACACTCTGAGGCCTCGGGAAGTCCAAGCCATGGCATCTTCAGCCTTCAAATGGTGCTCGGTTCGATGCAGCAGTGGCTCAGCATTCCGTACACCATCAACAAGTAGAACGGGATTTGGAGCAGATTTTTGCATAATCAGTTATGAACGGAATACTCGCGGGTTGCACTGTGTGCTGTTCCGGGCCGCACGACCACAACCTCTCACCCTTGCCAGGTAGGCATTGAAAGTCTATCTGGCATGCAGCATGTAGCACTTCAAAGACTGCCTCGGGTAGTTCTCTCCGTAGGCTCAGGCCTCAGCTGCTTGGCAGCAGTTAACGACAGACGCTGATCAAAGGCCAAAGCCGCTTTTCCCACGTGCCGTTTTGAACAGACCTGGAAAGCCCCTTTGCACCGAGTTCAACAGCGATCTTTGCTTCCGGCTTCAAAGCGACACGAGATTCCAATTTGCAACATGGCACAAATGTGCCCGCATTCAAACCTGGTGGTGCTCCAAGAGCGGAGAGCAAAATGCGTGCTCCACGTCTGTGAGTGTAATGTCTAGCTACGGGCCATGGAAGGGTTCAGCTTTGGGTACTCTTAGTCACTCGGCTACAGTGCCCGGGCAATGGCTGCGGTTTGTACCATCTGTAGCTGCTATTTGCATGCAAGAAGCTACTTTTAATAGTGCCGCTATGCTCATGTCTACCATCATTGTGTAGAGTTTGTTTCTGGGTTCTTAGTAGCAGCAATAATTAACTGCTACAGAAACGGATGTTTCCTGTTGCTGTTTCTGCTGCACCTGCTTGCGCTATGCCGGCGACAACGGCCAGTTTAAATTAACAACCACTCCCGCCAGCACAGTCGATGCTACTGCTAGTCTACTGATGTCTAGTGCTTGTGGTTGCAGGATGGGTGCGGATGATAGTCGTGCGAATAGGACAGGAGACACCAGACAACTGGTGCTGGGAGTACATGTGTTCACCCAGTCACACGGTTGAGCGAGAGGCAATAGAGGAAGTCTGCACACAGAAAGCATGCCTATGCCGCAGGCCAGACTTTGAAGTCTCGAAGTCAAACCGACCCTTTTCAGTTTTCAGTTGCCATCGTGCCCATGGCGACAAGTGCCCCGCTCCTCGGCAAGGCCGCCCACAGCAAGGCATCGATCTTCTATGGAGCAGATGAGTATCTTGAGGAGCTGAAGAAGCGGTACGCTCACGACCATGAAATTGCTGCGCTCAAGAATGCTCTGCCGGGCGAGGGGGATCCCAATGCAGCAGGCGTTGCGCAAAGCAACGACAAGATGCTCTCCGTTCAGAAGAACAACGAGAACAGGAGCCTGAAGACCAATCGGCTCTTCCCCACTCCGAACAAGCCAGACCCCATGCCGCAGAATCTGGCCTTCTTGTTCACCAAGATCACCCCGGTGCTTTGGCTAAAAGTGTCCTTGTTGTTGTGTCTCGATTCCTAGCAGGGATGTCTGGCTCAGTCATTTGTCTAGAGTTGCGAATGTGATGTGAGAACACATTCTTTGCTCTTTGTGTGCTGTTCAATAGCAATTTGAGCGAGCGAGGAGCAGATGATCTACATGAATCTTTGTCATAGTTGGGCAACGTTTTGCATTATTATGAGCACTTAAACCCAAGAAGAAATAGCAATTCACATTTTCAATGCTATCCCAACTTTGGACTACGTAGGTGGAATGTCCTTACCGCAATTTTCTGCAGTCAAGTGCTGATGGTGATCGGCTACTGTGCAGCCTTGGCTACCTTCCCGGACTACTGGTGGACCTGCACGCTTTGCTTCGGCGTCCCGTTCTCGTACATCGCCATCCAGAACATTTACATCGATCACGATGTGATGCATGGCGCAACTTTCCCGGTTTACGAGTGGCAGCGCTTCTTGACGCACCCCTTTGCCGATTTTTTCAGCTTGCCGTGGGAGGAATTCGTCCTCGAGCACAACAGGCATCATGCCTCAACTGTGGACTTGCTGATCCAGGGCGAGTTCGGCTGGGACCCTGAGGAGTTCCATTACGCCCTGCAGCAGTGGGCCGGGCCATGGAGCTCCAACTGGTACAAATACCTGCTCACCGTTCCCTTTATCCCTGTGATCCACTTCTTTGGCCTGAACGACACCGGCTCCCTGTTCGCCTTGGAGTGGTGGATGCACTTCCCCGACGAGGGTGCAGGTGGCAAGTGCAACAAGGAGCTTCCCGGCTCGTTTAGGTTGGTGGCCGATCAAAGCTACAGGAAGGCAGTGAAAAAGGCCAGACCTGTTGCTGGCTTGCATGTCAATTCCCCTCCTGCTCAGGTTCTGGAGCAAGTGGATCCCCCGCCGAATCAAGCACAATGCTTTCGTGCTCTCCCTGTGGGCCTGCATCTGGCTGCTTGGTACCTACCCTCTGGGACGTCCGCTGAGCGAGGGGTGGCGGTTCATGTTCACCGTGTCCTTCTTCGCTCGCATCGGCTACTCCGCGGCCTGGATGTTCATCACCAACTTCACTCATAGCTTCTAGGCGGCTTCAAGTTGGGAATATGTTGAGTTTCCCGTTTGGTCTTAGAAGGTTCACTCTGAGCCCAAAGCCCTAAACCCTGTGCTAGGGTAACCCCACCGAAACCAAAAAACCTCAAGCCCAAATTCCCATTGCGCGCGCAAACAGCGGACGCGCACCGCTAAACCCGATAAACCCGTTAAACCCGATAAACCCGATAAACCCGATAAGCCCGATAAGCCCGGTAAACCCGATAAACCCGATAAACCCGATAAACCCGATAAACCCGATAAACCCGATAAACCCGATAAGCCCGATAAACCCGGTAAACCCGATAAACCCGATAAACCCGGTAAACCCGGTGAACCTGATATCAGGGGCGCCCCCTCAACCCAAGGCCCCACCCTCGGAGTTCAAGATCTGTAAGGGTTGTGACTTAGAAATCAGGGGTGCCCCATCAACCCAAGGCCCGACCCTCGGAGTTCAAGATTTGTAAGAGTTCTGATTAAAAATCCAGGGGCGTCCAAGGCCCCACCCCCGGAGTTCAAGCTCACTAAGAGGCGGTGATCTGAAAATCATGGGCGCTCCATCAGTCCAAGTCCTCATCCTCGGAGTTCAACATCTGTCAAAGCTTTGATTTCAGAATCAGGGGTGCCCCATCAGTCCAAAGCTCCACCCTCGGAGTTCAAGGATCTGTAAGGGTTCTGATTTAAAAATCAGGGGCGCCCCGCTCCATCAGAGTCCAAGGCCCCACCCTCGGAGTTCAAGATCTGTAAGGGTTGTGATTTAAAATCAGGGGCGCCCCGCTCCATCAGAGTCCAAGGCCCCACCCTCGGAGTTCAAGATTTGAAAGAGTTCTGATTAAAACAACCAGGGGCGTCCGAGGCCCCACCCCCGGAGTTCAAGCTCACTAAGAGGCGGTGATCTGAAAATCATGGGCGCTCCATCAGTCCAGGGCCTCCTCCTCGGAGTTCAACATCTGTCAAAGCTTTGATTTAAGAATCAGGGGTGCCCCATCAGTCCAAAGCCCCACCCTCGGAGTTCAAGGATCTGTAAGGGTTCTGATTTAAAAATCAGGGGCGCCCCGCTCCATCAGAGTCCAAGGCCCCACCCTCGGAGTTCAAGATCTGTAAGGGTTGGGATTTAGAAATCAGGGGCGCCCCGCCCCATCAGAGTCCAAGGCCCCACCCTCGGAGTTCAAGATCTGTAAGGGTTGTGATTTAGAAATCAGGGGTGCCCCATCAACCCAAGGCCCGACCCTCGGAGTTCAAGATTTGTAAGAGTTCTGAAGAAAAACCAGTGGCGTCCAAGGCCCCACCCCCGGAGGACAAGCTCACTAAGAGGCGGTGATCTGAAAATCATGGGCGCTCCATCAGTCCAAGTCCTCATCCTCGGAGTTCAACATCTGTCAAAGCTTTGATTTCAGAATCAGGGGTGCCCCATCAGTCCAAAGCTCCACCCTCGGAGTTCAAGGATCTGTAAGGGTTCTGACTTAAAAATCAGGGGCGCCCCGCTCCATCAGAGTCCAAGGCCCCACCCTCGGAGTTCAAGATCTGTAAGGGTTGGGATTTAGAAATCAGGGGCGCCCCGCTCCATCAGAGTCCAAGGCCCCACCCTCGGAGTTCAAGATTTGAAAGAGTTCTGATTAAAACAACCAGGGGCGTCCGAGGCCCCACCCCCGGAGTTCAAGCTCACTAAGAGGCGGTGATCTGAAAATCATGGGCGCTCCATCAGTCCAGGGCCTCCTCCTCGGAGTTCAACATCTGTCAAAGCTTTGATTTAAGAATCAGGGGTGCCCCATCAGTCCAAAGCTCCACCCTCGGAGTTCAAGGATCTGTAAGGGTTCTGATTTAAAAATCAGGGGTGCCCCGCTCCATCAGAGTCCAAGGCCCCACCCTCGGAGTTCAAGATCTGTAAGGGTTTAGTGGCGGCATGGGCCTCTTTATTTATGTAAGGCTGTTTTGGAGTAGGAACTATATATAATTCTGTCTGATTCTGGTAGGAACTATATATAATAGCCTTGGCCCTTATTATGTGCCTGCCTACCATGTGTCTTTCGCACAGCCTGGGGGTTTAACCACACTACATACGGTGTGTCTGCCGCAGGGCTTAGCATGTCACCACGCTGCATACCGCATGTGCGGCACACATCTTATCATGTGACGACACTGCGTACCGTGTGTATCTGCATGATCTGGGCGTTGCTGGGGCCCAAATCCAAACAACAGGTCCAGGAGTAGTGCCATGCGCAATGCAAGCATGAAGAAGCGAAAAAAAGCGGTGAGAGTCAAGATCAAGGTGAAAGTCCGCAGGCGTGTCCGTGTCCGAAGGCGGCGTGGGAGCAACTTACAGCTGCCATTGCCTACAGAAAAGTTACAGATGCGTCCACATGCGGAACACGTACAGTTACCTCAACAGCTACAGCTGCCTCCTCCGCCCCCGATGTACGCTCAGCAGGAGAAGATGGCACTGCAGGCAATAGGAGTTCCATTGCCGCATTGCATACAGCAGTTGCAAGCATTGGGTTTGGCAATTCCACCCAGGGTGCCCAGGGTGTCTCCACAAGAACGCCATGTCCATGTGATTCATGCTGCAAAGTTGGCAGAGCAAAGGGTCGCAAAGCGACCTCCGCCTCCACCACCACCACGACGCCCTCCCCGGTGAAATAGTTGCTCATGCGAACTCATGTGTGATGTGATGTATGTAGCATTTCAAGGGAACCATGCCAGGCATGCCATGCTGGAGTTTCGTGGACTCTTGCAAACTGTGTTGTCCACACCATTGCTGCCATTTTCTGCGGAGATGTGTGCCGCATGTGCCTGGCCTAGCCACGCCGCAAAGTAGCTGTGCGGAAGTTTGAAAGTTCGGATGGACCCCGCCAGTGGTTCCGAAGGCTCTTCTGGGCACCTCGGACTTTTATGTAACGGTCACAGTCACAGTCTGTGACAGTCTGGCCAATGGCCCATTGGTTGTCAGATCTCGATTGAGCCACTCTCCAGTACCAAACCTCAAAGCCCCAGCCCATGGCCCATAGCCCATGGGGGCCATAGCCCATAGCCCATAGCCTATGAATCTGTGTCCCAGGTCGGAGGCGGTGCCGACGCCGACCTGCTTTGACTGGGTGAAGAAGTTCGCCCAGGCCCTGAAGGTTCCCGCAGCACTGCGTATGCAACAGATCCTGGGACTATTCCACCTGGGACCCTGCTAATCCTACCCTCACCTACATACCTAGCCCTAGCCGCTTGCCTATCGTATCGTCGACCCTAGTGCTCCCGCCAAAAACCGATCCCCCCCCTCCCAGCCTCGCCCCATAGACTGTAGACTGTAAAGTTCGAGGTTTTGGGCTTGGGGCTGTAGTGGACAGATGCAACAACTCAAGGATCAAGCTGGTGGAGGGTTGCGCTGGAGCGGCTACCGGGACATACATCCTGCTGCTTGGGAGCACAGTCACGAGGGGCATACGGCATGCTGCACACTGTGCTCTCATATCATATCATATCCATATCACTGTATACTGCCTATGTTGCCTGTAACCTGTGTGCACTCTGCATGCTGTGTGCTGTTGTTGCGCTACGTATGTAGCCGTTACGCTACTGGAGTCATTGGCATCGGACCTTTCACCTTGCCCTTAGGCGACAGATTGGATATGAGCTGGAGCTGCCGTGGCACACCTTGGCCTGCTTAGAGAGCAGCCAGTCGAAGGTGGATTTCATCCTTCGCAACTATGGGCCTCACGGAGCCTCAGCTTAGCATCGGATTGACTCGCAGTGACAGACCCCATGCCCATGCCCAGAGGAATAGGCGCCCATAGACTAGACTTGTAGACTGTAGACTTATAGACGACTGCGACTTATAGACGACTAGAGACTAAATTAGAGCCCGTAGACTGACAGGTCGCAGGCCCACAGATGTACTGACATGTCACATGGTGGCTGTCTTGCAAAGATTCCTGTCTAGCAAAGCCAAGTCCAACACATCTTCATGGACGTGGGCGACTTGATTAACGACGGACGATGCTTCGTGCACGACAACCCCGACTGCGCCAGAACTGCACCTATAGAGGAGCATCAGCACCATACCCAATCATACCGTCGTCGACCATCGCATCAGTATGAGGGGGGAGGGGCTGCGTAAGGCTTAGATAGGCGGTGGACTTTTAGTTAAATACAGGGTTTGTGTTAGTCCAGGCGGTGCGCTGTAGGCTCGGCTCAAGGGTTTTGGCTGGCTGCATAGGCAGTGTAGAGGGTTTAGATTTAGGGCAAAGGCCGCGGCAAGGGACTTTGGTTTAGGTTTTGGAGGTTGAGGGCCCGCTAAGGTTTCAGGAATTGGCCAGGGTTCCGGGGCTTAATTTTTGCGGCCTTGGGCATTGGGGATTTTTGGAGACTTAGGGCCTATAGACGGCCTTAAAGTTTACGGCTTGGGATTCGCCCGGCCCGCCAACAACGAGACTAGGCCATTATTCAGGATTCAGGATTGCTTCAAGATTCAGGATTCAGGGGCTGCTTAATTTCCTAATCTATTACAGAGGGCTTTCGGGTTGTTTGGGGATGTTAGTGCTATCAGTGCAGTGCAGGACATCTACACGTGCGGGCCTCCTTGCCAGCCTTTCTCTAGACTGAATGGACGGAAGCGCAGCGCCAACTTCAACCCTTTCTTCGATACAGTGAACGGAGAGGCCTTTCTCAACACAGCCCGCCACTTTCGACCCACGACGGCGTTTATCCTTTCTGATTTGCAGTACTGCAGTTCTGAATTAAGTTCACACTAGTACACACAGACTTTACATATTGTCTGATGGTCTGAGTTTTCGAGCCACAAATAGCCCAAGCCTGAAGCCGCCGAAAGCCCAGGAGACAGGATGCCGCTTCTGGGCTTGCTGGAAGAGGCCGCAGCTCTTGCATTGCCAACATAAGCACATGCAGCTGTTGCGGGCGGTGGTTCAATGGTAATACAGCCTGATACAGCTGTCAGAGTTTGAGTATTGTGAAACCGTTCGGCCTTGGGACTTGGGCTGTGCAGGTGCCAAGCATCTCGGACCCCTTCCCAGCTGGCAACGCTGGAGACTTCTTCGACAAGTACAAGGTCGGGTGAAGCCGTCGAGGGTTTGTGTGGCTACTAGCGTACACTTTAGAAGCTGCCCCCACCCTGTAATAGTGACCATACCGACCATACGGATTATATTAATAGTATATTAGGGCCCTATTATATTCCTATTATACCACTATTACAGGGTGGGGGCAGCTTCTAACGTACACTGCACTTGCAAATCATTCTGCTGCTCTGCTGTCCCGTGGCAAACCGATCGCCGATCAGCTTGGGAGCTTCAAGCTCAGCAGATTATATCAGTACTGAGTAGCAGAAGGTCGGATGTATTGAACAGAACAACAAAAACACAGACAGAACAAACACACTGCAATGTTCGAGCTCACTCCATATGGAAGCTGTAAGCTGTAGAAAGCTGCAAAACCGGTTGGGCCTATATTGTGATTGATAGATCTTGTCATGTGGTATTCATATGATATTGTTGTGGACATTGTCGTGGCATTGACATGACATGATAGCTCTGACAGCCGATGGCGGTTGAGTGTGAAATGACTCGGTGACATGCGTTGTATGTTGTGCCATGCCGTTTCAGCGTCTATGGAGAAACAGAGTGGCAGACGGCATCGTGCCTGAGATTGATCTCGAGGCTGAGTCTGGAGATGCTGAGCCCAGACAGAATGATGATCCCAATGTTCGTCTCATGCGACGTAGACTGCAGACCGAGAAAGCGAGAATTGCTGTGGCGGCTTCGAGAGTCGCAAAAAGCAAAGATGCAGAGGTGGCAGCTGCCACAAACTGCATGCCACCAGAGCCTTTCCAGTCACGATTGCAGCGCGAGCAGTTCACCAGGCTGTTTGTGCGAACAAAATATGGGACCACATTCATGGACAAGGATGAGCGCCACCAGTTCTCAAGAGAACGAGCTAGATGTGTGAAGAGTTTTTTGCAGGCAATGGTTGATGCAGTGGTCAAGCTTTTCCGCGGTTCAAGCGGCTCGGATGCCTTGCCAATGAAACATGTTTTGAACACTGTCGTGTCGGATGACACAACCACGAAACTGAAAGCTCAAGGCCGGCCAGGCTTCGATCAGAGCGTTGTGTATACCGTCATGAATACATCACAAAGCTTGGTCTTACGGTATGCTGATGGGGCCACCCAGTGCATGCACATGCCGACACCTCTGCAGATCCTCCCTTCTGGAAAGGCCAAAAGCATCCACGAGGCGTTCAAGGCTTGGCTGCTGATCACAGGGACGGGTGTGGGAGGCAGGCTATTGAGTTTGCAATGCCCTGCAAATCTTGCATCTCAATCTCCCTGGCAAACGCTGGTACTCATGGGAGATGCCCTCAAGGCAAACAACACAGCGTGGAACATGGAAAAGAATAGTCTTCTGCAACGGCGCAGGGAGACAGATTCTGCGGATGTGCCTCATCGTACATTGGGGCTTCGCTTGAAGTGTCTGAACCATCAGTGTGCACTCATCAGGCGGCCCTTGGTCTTGTCCATAGAGAGATATTGGGCCACATTAGTGAGGTTGGGCCATCTTTTCGAGCTGAACTCCTTTCGAAGAAGTTTTGCTGGTGCTTTGATATCCTTGGTTCAGCAGCCTGGCAACTTCGTCCGCCGCTTGGATCCAGGGGTCCACTATTCCATTTGTTCAGAATAGACCAATGCAATTCTGACAATTCTAGACTTCTAGTCTATTGAGAATAGACTCGAAGTCTAGAATTGTCAGAATTGTACTGTACTCGGTTTTAGGCTAGAGGCTAGAGTAAATTACTCCCGCGACCTTAAGACGGAGTCACGGTTGGAAATACAAACGAACCGATCCGGTTTGAAATGGAAGGAATCCCGGTTGCAGCATTCCCGCCTGAGATGCCTGTTTGGCAGAAGCGAACTGCTTGGATATTGCGAGATTATCAAAGCACGTCCTTGGGAGCTCAAAAGCTTGCTCGGTCTCCCCTGGATTTTGCTAACGGTGATTCCACGAAAGACGTCATAGTTCACCACTGTTTGTTGCCGAGGGAGGGAGAGCCACCATGCTGTTCGTCACACGACGAATCGGTGTGCAAATTCCTTGCACAAGCAGTACCACTCTTGAGCAGAGGATTTCCCACCCCGCTGTTGTATCGGATGAAGCACTATGGGCCTGCATCTTCATACATGAAGCTTGCCGGGTCTTGCTTTGGCTTGTTACGCCGGGTGCTGTGCGAGATGGAAAGCAGTGCTGTTCAAAGTGCAAATGACGGTGAGCTGGCTCAGTATGTGGATGCGTTTCTACAGGATTCCAGCAGGCCTGGGGGCGTGGCTCCTGCAGAGGAGAACTACTGGCAGCACCTTCTCGCCTCAGCGTTGGATTCTGACAGAGACTTTGCTGCACAAAATGGGGCACGGCGGAGGATGGTCATTCACGAGATTTCCAAGCCTTCCTTCCAGCAAGCATCGATTGTTATTGACTGTTTGATCCAGCCTTTGGAGCACGGAATCAACACTTTGTTGTCCCACACCCGGATCCTGCATGACTTGACCTTTCTGGGAAAGGGCCACCCCGAGTACCAGGAGCTTTGTTCAAAGAGCCGTGGACTGTTCTTGAGGTGCATGAGCGGTCACTTTGGTGACCAAATGCTGCGGGAGTACACGGTCATAATGGAGCGAGGCCTGTTTGAACTCATTGACATGGGCTTTGAGGCTACAGACGATAGCCTCAACAAGATCTTTGATGCCATCGTACTGCTGTGCACTGACCTGCACAGAAGGTGCAATTACGAGCTGAGCCGTGCACCGTTTAAGCTTTTCAAGCTTTGCGATCTCGACCTTGCTGCCTTCCTGGATGCTTGGGCTGCGCTTGAGGCAGAAGCTGTTGCTTGCCAGAACTGCGTGGACCACGAACTTACAACCGTCCTCTTGAAGAAGTTTTCGGGTTTGCAAGTGAAGACAGTGGAAGAACAAATGGCTTCACAATCAGAGATCGTATCCCTGCTCAGTGACATCAGCACGTTCTCGCCAACAACATCAGACGCTGTTGAGCTCAAAAACGGGCAGCTTCAGTGGGTTGTGTCGAAAAGAGCAAGCCAGAACGTCCGGAACGGCCGGACAGCAGTGGAAATGAGCCTCCTACATTCCGCTGTAGCCCAGAATCAATGGGTACAGTCTGCTGCCGGCGTCGAGACGATGCCTTCAAAGGCAACAGCTTCAAGTATCAAGAAGATGTCCGGTGTCAAGACACAGCAGACCGAGGTTGCTCGATGTGTGTCTCGAGTTCCGGGTGTTACTTTACATGTTACATTTCACATTCACATACCTACATTCTTCGTACTGTACTAACTGTACTGTTTTAGTCTAGTACTGTTACTTTACTGTTACTGTACACACAGCTCAGTGAGTCTGCAGTCTGCAGCCCAGGATGGGAAAAGCCGCACCAAAACGACTCGCGAGACGGCCCAGGACAAGCATCTGAGGCTGGATAAAGCCGGCAAGCGCAAGATTCGCAGCATCTGTGCCTGGAATGTATTCCAGAGGGAAGGCAGGGCTGGACAGAGTTTGAAAGGCGATGAATACCATGCCAGGATCCGGGAGTTGTCGGCTCAGTGGCGTCGAATGAGCTCGGAGGAGAAGCAGCCCTTCGTTGTCAAAGCCGCGCACCAGCAGACCCTTTTGGATGAGCTGGAGCAGAAACCGCTTGATTCGGCTGCAACCACAAAGGCTAAAGCAGCAGAGGGTGCGGCTGATGCTGCTCCGGTGGACAGTGCTTGGAAGAATGCTTGCAAGAAGAGATCGTTGAGACGATTGGAGTTGAATACGGAAGCTTTTCAACACCATCCAATTTGGAACCTCCCGACACAGTTGGGAGACAGCACCTCAACGGCCAATGGTGCATTGCTTGTGAGTTGCAAGTTGTAAGCGGTGTACGGTATAGTAGTTATAAGTTATAAGGTAAAATTCGGTATAACGGTATAACTTGGTATAACGGACTATGACTATAACTATAACTATAACTGTATAACTGATAACTTATAACGGTATAACTTGCAGTAACGGTAAAACTGTATAACTACTGTATTGTAAAACTGTATAACTTTATAACTGTATAACTAACTGTATAACTACGGTATAATTCGTAGAGACTCATAGAGACTTAGGCCTTGGGGCGCTGAAGGCATCTTTGATAGACATCAGAACGACTGACGAGAACATCGCGGATTTCTTGCAAGAGACGATGCACAAGCCTCTTTCTGCAGCACAGGCGGACATGCAGGCTGAGGACTTGGAGGAGGAGGATGCTCCAACTCAAGCTCAGTGTTGTCCTGAGCTTTGCATGCAGCACCCGTTGTACGGGTTGGTGGAGGAGTGGAGAAGTTGCCTGCGACGCCATCTTGAGCACCGGAACATCAAGTCAAGTGCTTTGGTGACTTTCACAAGCTCCACTTTCCCAAGCTGCCTTGCTTATGTTTTGGGCGTCGCACTCAAGAGGCCCGCTTTGCGCATGCTGATGAAGGTATCCGTGCATGAGAGAGAAGAGTCCGAGGTAAAGTTCGAGCTGAGGAACGGTGCCCCAGTGATTGAAACCGACCGCCAAGTGATGCTGCAGCTGCTCCAAATGGCGGGTGGTGCAAGTGACACTTGCATCCAGGTTGAGGTTTGGAGCCTCCAAGCGAAGATTCGTGGACAGTGCGAGCTGTATGCTGCGCCTCAAGATCATGTGTGTTCGTTCAATCTGGACGTGAAGATTCCACAGAAAGCAAAGCGTGGTCCAGTTGTTTTGCCATTTGGGGTGAAAGTTCCAAAACCCAAGCGCAAGCAGAAGAAAGCAAAGCCGAAGTCCGAAGTTGTTCGGAAACGCAAAACCACGGACAAGAAAGCAGCCCAGGAGGTATCTGATGACGAAGCCTCCGACTCTGATTCGGAGGCAGCGGACCCAGCTGAGACGCTGGAAGATGGTGACCGTGTGGTTCTTGCAGACAGTGTTCGCGAAGAAGAAAAACAGCTGCCAGCACTGCAGCAAGAGATCGACAATGCAGATGCAGCGAGGGCGGAGATCGCAGCAAGCATTCGTGCAAACCAGCCAGTGCCAGGACGAACTTCCAGTTTTTTTGCGAAGGAGCTGGGATTGGACAGTGGTGCCTTGGCGGCCTCCGGACGATCAGTGTGCCTGAGCTGCAAGAGTGCGATTGCAAAGAACTCTGTGCGTTTTTCTTGGCATCACTCCCTCTACCGTCCTCCTGGCTGGGTTCACGGGTCCTGTGTCATCGATTTCGTCAAGACGACTGGACTGAAGGAGGTCGCTTTGCGACGCCTTGACAACATCTTGCAGATGAGCAGTGCGAGCTCTTCGAGCAGCGCGCCTGCTGTGCCCAATCAGGTTGTTGAAATGGCTCGAAGTATCAGGCAGGCCTTGAGCGCTTAGGCTGTGAGTCAGTCTGAGCAAATGGGCACCGACAGCAGCAGAGGCACCTGTTCAGTTCGTTGCAAGCGAGGAAGTGGTGACCGCCGGCAGCTTAAAAAAGAGAGGTCGGCGTGGTTTCGAAAGCCATGAGGGAGTCCCGTTTTCGAAACTTTAGGCTCTAGGGCGGCCTAGGGTCTAGTGCGGAACACGGATAAGGTGATCGGTGGTGATACGTGGTAAGTGATAATGATAAGGTATTATCAGTGATTAATTATTATTATCAAGGTCTTAGCGGTTTCAGTCTGCGTGTGTTTTTCTTTGTTAGGGTAAGTTAAGGTCAATTACCAGTTGGCTTAAGGACCCTAGGCAGGACCCTAGGCCCGAGTCCCTAGACCTAGACCTTACCTAGACCATAGCCTATAGCTCATAGACTCATATAGCCATATAGCCCATATAGTCATCATATAATCATATAGCCTAATAGACCCTATAGACCTATAGACCCTAGGCTCCTAAGATCCTAAGACTTGACGTGGATCCTAAGTTGGGGACCCTTATACCCTTGTCTTCAGCATCATAGTCACAGAGTCACAGAGTCGTCAAGTCATGTGTCATAAGTCATAAGTCAGAATTCAGAATAGTCAGGAGTCGTCATAGTCTACAGTCTTTGACAATGTCACAATGTCCATGACACGGGATCACCATCGAGGCCCCCGAGTTTGTGCACAAAGCCTGGACCCAAATGCTAAATTCAAACTCGTTGCCAAACAAGTAATAGACATAGAGAGTTTGGCTTCTGGTTATGTAATGTAGTTTTAGGTATGTAACTTATGTAACGGTATGTAATATGTATGGACCAGGAGTCATTACTTGGTCTGGCCTGGCGGTTTGGACTTGGATGTCGGATTGCGACGAAAGGGCCTTCCTTGCGGTTGTGAGAGCTTGCGCTGCAAAGTGTGCACTTGTTTTGTGAGTGTGTATGTTACATGCGGCACATGCGCAATAGCCCAGATGAGTTGTGCCAGCAGGATTCGAATTGTGATGCAACACGCAGGCCGCAGCCGCTGTAACTTGAAGAGCAGATCATTTCAGAAAGCACTCCGAGGTAGCTTCCGGCTCCATCCATGTCTTCAGCGCGGAATTATTTTTCATCAAAGATGGCCATTGCCCTGGTAGAAGCAGGACGTTACGATGTGCCAAAATTGATCCGAAGGATTGATGAGCTTAGCTTTTCAGACCCATGACTTGATGAAGTGAAGCAACCATTTGTTTGTATCTTCTACTACTTCTACCATAGTTTCACGAGTCTAGTCCGGTTTCATACTGAGCTATAGGTTATAAATAAATTATAAACTATAACTTATAGTTTATAATTTATTTATAACCTATAGCCTACAGCTCAGTATGAAACCGGACTAGACTCGTGAAACTATAAGTTATAAGTAATTCATATATGTATACAGTATATAGTCAGGATTACAGTATTACTAAGTATTACAGTATAGTCTAGTCGTTTAATTTGTAGGGGAGCTCTACTAGTTGAATTGAATGCTAAAGCAGTGCAGTAGTGCTATTATCGACACAGGAATGGAAATCTGCGTGGAAGTTGGGGGCTCGCCTTGAGCGGGTTGTGGAATGCGATGAGCGCTTTCGAATGGGTATTGCCGAGTCACACCAGAAGCAGGAGAAGCAGCATGAGCAGCGTGAGTCATAGGAGTCGAGAGTGATTCCAACGATGCAAAGTTCAGCAGCTGGCAATTACTCAAAGTGTTCTGCTTTGCTGAAGCGGCTGAATAATTCAGCGTTGGGTCTTCTCTGAGAAGACGACTGCCAGCGACGATTGCATGCAGGTTCCAAAAAACACGCTCGTTCAGCTGTCAGTTGTAGCCTAGGCCCAGGGTCGCAGAGTTCAAATCATTCATTGTACAAATCTACAGCTACAATTCTACTTCTACTGCTACTACTTATTTCTAAGTTATGTCGAGATAGGTTAGTACGGTTAGTTTCATTTGCAAGGGCCGCAATTGCCGCAAGGGTATTGTATTGTCGGTTTTGTCTTTGTACGGTGTGCAGAGTGACAATGCAGGTGATGCCACAGGTCTCCTGAGGTGAATCTGAAGGTGTGTGACGGTGTGTGTTAAGACTTAAGACGATTGCCTCGGATTCCCCCTACCTGTTCCACTCAAAACCGCCCGCAGACACCACTGGACTTCATGCTGTACGGCAAGCTGGATGATGGAGAAAAGATCGGCCTGGCTTTCTTGAAAGAGTACCATGTCGAGACAGTGACCCTCGAGTAGCTCAGCTTTGCAAGTAAGTGAGCCAGTGATGTATGCAGTGCATGTGTGAGGGAGTGAGAGAAAGAGAGAGCGAGATAGACAGAGAGTGTGTGTTTATGTGAATTTATGTGTGCCAACCGACAGGGCATCCAGATTCGGCCTGCCGCAGAGCAGGAAAAGGGTCTATTTTGTGCTTGTGCACAAGACTTTGGTTGACGTGGCTGGCATGCAGTCACTGAAGCACATTATATCTCATGTGCTGCCCAACCAGCTACCAAGCCGGAACACCATCCAAGAGATCCAAGCCTACAACGCGTTTGTTATGGACACCTTGGGTCTGGTGCCAACAGTGCCAGCCGTGGCCAAGGACATGGGAGTGTCGCCGGGCGGGTCACGGGGGTCCCAAGAAATTATATTTATATATAGTTCCAATGGAAGTTTGAGGGGGTTTATATATAGTCCCAGTCATATTTCTGCTTATGTCCCCAGGCCACCAACACTAACAGGTCCTGAGTCACTAGCAGAGAAGCTCCCGCCCTGCCCCCCCCCCAATCAGGACGGGCGAACGTCCGCTGCTGGGGACGCCAAGAACCAGGCTTTCGGGCGAGCTTGAATGCAGATGCTGGGGGTGGCTATTGTGGGCGGCTTTCTGCTGAAGAGTTGGCCATGTTCAACCAGAGGGAGAGAGAGAGCTTGGATATCCAGTACGCACTCCTGCGTGCACTTTGCTTGCACCCCAGGCCCTGTTGTGCGGTTGCGGTGGCTCCCCAGGCCCAGGCCCAAAAACGACACACCAGAGGACTAGGCTAGGCTAGGCAGGCTAGGCCAGAAGATTATCAGGTCCATAGGCCGTGGCCCATTAGCCAATAAGCTCAGTTGTGACATAAGTTAACAAAATCAATCATAACTCATAACTCAAAACTCATAACTCATAACCATATCATATCATATCCTCATATCACCATATCAAATCATCTCGACTATTTTAATTTTTATGAATTTATGATATGATATGGTATCATATCATATATGATACAAGGACCAGTTTAGATATGGCCCGGAACCGCTCGGAGCCGTTCTGGACTATATATAAAGAAGCATTTAAATATAGTCCGCAACCGCTTGGAACCGTTCTGGACTATATATAACTTCCCAGAGCCAATAGTTCCAAATAGTTCCAAATAGTTCCAAATGGTCCGGAATAGAACCGCTGGTTAGATATAGTCCGGAACCGCTCGGAACCGTTCTGGACTATATATCAAGAAGTATTTAAATATAGTCCGCAACCGCTCCGAACCGTTCTGGACTGTATATAAAACAGGCTTATAGAACATATATTATATAATTATATATCATATCATAACGGTAATAACGGTACATAACAACCGAAATAACTATGGCAATTTATAGATAATTATAACTTATAACTACTTATAACTATAGACAATAGACTATATATTATTTATATTATATATTATATTCTGAATATGATATTATGATACGATATGATATGATTCGATGTGATTTTCGATATACTTTAGTCAGAGTCAGAGTCACATAGTTACAGAGTCACATAGTCTCCTGTCTCCTAGTCAGCCTAGTCACATAATACATTCGGCCCAGCATACTAGTCCATATTGCCTATGGTGACTGGCCGCCCTATGCTGCTGGAGTTGTCGGGTCCAATTCAACTGGTTTCATTTCAGTTTGATTGAGTCTGGTGATGGTGATGATAAACTGGCCCCAGGCATGGAATGAGCGTTCAGGGCCAATGCCAATGCAATGCCACCAATACCGGTTGAATTAAGGAGCAAGATTGGCAGTTGCGGCAGATTTTCTTGGCAATGGGCAATGGGTAATACGGTAACAGTCCAGTCTAGTAATAGTGCTGCATAAGACTTTGCAAGGCACGTGGGATTGATCCTGTGGATCGGCTTTGCAACGTGGACCTGGCCAGCAGCCTGCTTGCACTGCGCATGTGGTGTCAGTTGCTTGCAGGTTGTCAGGTTATATTGTCTGGCACGGAATATCTAGAGTCTTGGAGATGATGTTCCTAGATGCATTGTCCCTTCGACCGTGTGTATGACAGGCTTGTCACTGTCTGATTTTGGCTTTGTTTAGTTTTGTCCTGCGGTCTGTAGGATCGGCCAGCAGACACCACATCGGCATCGACGGCCACATGACTGCCGTGACGACATCCGTCAAGCTCTATGACTTCGCCACACGGAAGTTCCTCACGGGGCAGGCTTCGGTTGCGGTTTGCTTTTGCTTCGGCAATATTCCGAACACTCCGGGTGGTCGGTGGTTTCGTCTGTCTTGGTACTTGGCTTACATTGACAACAACATAACAACTCAGACATCTCTTGAAGACCGTGGTTGTGATGCCAGATAACAGTGAGTCTGAGTGATTGGTTGATATCTCTCAGATCATTCAAGTCACAAGCCGCGTGCGGCCTGAATTCTTTCTGCCTTGCAGGACCTGTTGGCCGTTCAAGGCTTCGACATTGCTGGCCTGGAGCTGGATGGCATGTCTTACCAAGACATGAACAAGTTGGCAGGCGACTGGGTAGACTTTTCAGTGTGTTGAGAGAATCTGAATCTGTGTTGACTGTGTATCATTGTCAAGTCATGTACTCAGAGTCATGTAAATCATGTAACATGTGTCTGCGAAGTGATCTGTGGATGGCTTTGTGTGGGTAGCAGCAGTCAGCCGTCATAAGTCATCATATCATGTCATATCAGTCTGAACCACATATATGGACAGCAAAGGTGAATCTTGGAGCGTGCCAGTCGCGGCTGCAATCTTGTTTTCCTTTGTCACTTGCCTACTTCCGGGCCATGATGGACGCCCAGCAGTGTCCCTGGCTCTCAACCCAGAGCCTCCAGTGGTCTCGCAAATGAAATTGCTGAAGCTCGTTGCGTTTATGTGTTCAGGTCAGGTTCCAGTCTGTTCTTTAGGCCCGGCGTGTGGTCCCGTGTAGCCGTGTAGCTGGTATGGTTTCCCGGTTTCCTTGTTTCTGAAAGACATGTCTTGTGGCAGCGTGGAGCTCTGAACATCAGTATGTGATTCGGTGTTGGGGATTGTCAGCCAAGGAAAGTCTTTGCAGATCATGATGATAGCCCTCAGTCGGATGAGGACTCGGAGCTGGAGAGTAACAGGAGTGCTCAGAGTGCCTCCGCGCTCTCTGAGCAGCAAGACCCATGGCCACCCATTGATGTGAGCATCCTGAGTTTTGCTGCGCAGCCTACCCTATGCGATCATTGCTTAGGCTCGATAGCAGTTGGCACCCCGATGGTGTCATGGGTGGACAGGTTTCCTGGATCTACGCCGTTGAGGAGCATTTTCTGGTTGCATGCGGACTGTGCTGCAGATGAGGCTTTAGCGCAGGGGTTTGGACGTGAACTGATGTCAGTGTTGGCCGATTTTGAGTGGCAGTGCATGGACACCACCCTAAAATCCGTGTGTGGGGAGATCTTGCAGCAAGTTACCTTGCTCGTGGATCATGAGCGGAATGCTTTGTGTGATTCGCAAAGGACCGTTTCAGAACAAGCGGATTTGTCAGATGATGCAGGCTGCAGCCACCGCAGCGGCAATCCCTAGGGACAAGGTTCCGTCTTGGACCGACAGTGCAGGCACGCAGGCAGCAAGCCTGCAATTTTGATTCTGTGCGCAAGCACTGAAGTAGATGCGGCCATATTTTCCAGCTTGAAGCTGTTGACAACATGTGAGGCCCACGGCCGTGTTGCGGGTGTGGGCAAGTCTAGATTAGAGGTAACAGCGCGACACATGACACATACAGTTACATGTTACATATTTCATATTAGGTATTCCGTGTTGCTCTTGCAAGTCTTGACAGTCTTGAAAGGGCACAGCCTGCACAGGCCCCATCTTCAACACGCCAAATCGAAGGGCCATTGTCAATCGTCGCACGCATTGCCGTATTGCGTTGTAGAAATGAACGAAAGGTTTGAGCCCAGATCCTGCGAAGCCGTGTGGGTGCAGAGTGCAGCTGCAGTGGTGCAGCGTGCAATTCCGCATTGCTTGGTTGCTCTTGCCACAGTTGTCACCGTTTGCTTCCATCGTAGATGGACGCAAGTAGATTGATACTGAAGTCGTTTTGGTATCTCGAGTTGCATCTTGTGAAGCTTTGGACTTTGGAGCCCTTGGAGCTCTCCATGCCGCCAAAGGCGAAGGCAAAGGCTGAGCTGCATGAGGAGGAATCATTGCAGGCCATGGGCATCGACACCAGCGAGGTGGACCTCTCTTCTCTGGCTATAGGCTGCTGTGCTGCCTGCAACCAAGAATTTGGAGCCCAAGACCGGGACCCATTTTCATGTTTTGTGCTCGTGATTGCTATTTGGGATATCAGCGATATCAGGGTATTTGGTCTTTTCCTGTTTACCACTGTTTTTAAAGTATCATTCATACAGTATCATTATCATTTATCATTATTACATTATCATGTAATATAATATGTATATACTGTATACTGTATACTGTATCGGTATTTGCTCTGTTGGCCACGATTGGCAATCCTGTTTCTCATCCTACCTAGTCAATATAGTCAGTGCCAGTGCTATTCAATAATTCATTCAATTCATTCAATTCAATTCTATCAAAGTTCCACGCCGGCGAGGATGCCCCTGCTGGGCACGTCCTCCTGGTGGTCAGTTCCAAAGGCGACAACAAGTTGTTGTGCCTGAAGTGCTTCTACGTGAAAAGAGGCTCCTTCAAGCGTCTTTCCGTCCGGGAGTTTATCGCGATACTTCGAATGATGCCATCATTGAACGATAAGTGGCTGGGACCAATTTAGTGTGGGTGTCTGATGCGCTGGCATTCACTAGGATGAACATGAAGTTTTTTGTTTGTTCGGCGGGTTGACTACAGCAGCCACAAGCTTGTGTCGGCCAGGTTCATCAACCTGAGACGCAATCACGTTCGACAGACGTGCCTTCAACCTGGTGCCAAGCCACGGCACGAGGCCATCAATGTGCGTCTGTATGCTGAGCAACGGACGAGCTCCTACATCAACTTCCAGCAGGCGGAAGCTGGGGTATGTTCCGGGAAGAGGCAGAAGGTGATAAGATGATGTCATAGGGAGAAGTGGAAGTGGTTTGTAGCTTGACCTGGAGCTAGGAAATAGGAATAGGAAGTTTGCGAAAAAGTTATGTTTAATAGGCCGGAATCCGGAATAAGATTCGAAGTAGGTTGATAGTTTACCAAAGCCCCTCCTCTGGTCAGGAAGGCACTTGGATCGAGATTGGTGATTACTTCGAAGAGAAAGCACCCGCGGACATCAAGAAAAAGTGCCGCACACTTGCGGCCAAGAAGAACTGGATTGTGAACGTTGCTGCGTTGGCATTCATTGCGATTCAGGTTCAGATTCTGTTTCAGAGTAGCGCTAACTACATAAAGACTCTGTGCCCGGGTTCCCGTTATTATTTGTGGGCTTGTGGCAATAAATAAACAATAAATAATAAATTATGAATCATTTCAACATTTAGCATAAATCATATAGTTCTTTTTTGGCCTTGGGGTTCAGATGACGTTCAAGTTAGTTTAGGCTTTCTTAGGGAACCAGGATTCAGTCCAGTGTAGGTAGGTAGTTCTCGCTGGCATTGGTGTCAGTTGGTGCTTCTGAGGGTTGGTTCCCCCCAGTCCAGTCCTGTTCCTAGTCTGTAGTCTTGTGAGTGTTGTGTGTTTACCTACTGCTGACTTACCTACTGGATTGTAAATTGTAACTATTGGCTCGTGACTCGACTATGGACTATGGACTAGACTATGGCCCTATGGCCGCATGACTGACTTAAGCGTGGTCGTGAACTAAGGCTCTGGACATGAAGATCCAGCAGGACAGAACGGGATGTTGTGTAGGGGCTTCCCTCAAAGACAGTGTGCACTTTGCGTGCGTCGATAGGGTTCGAGAGTCTTAAAGGAACGTATGACTGTGGGTCATGAGTCATACCGTCATACCATGCTAGACTAGTGAGACTCATGCCGCATGACGCATGCCACAGGACGAGAGGGGGGTGGAAGGTGTGATCATCCTTCCCGACTCCAAACGCCGCAAAGTCCTCATTGGGACGAAGATGGCTGCTGACAAGATCCGCAGAAGTGAGGTTGAAACCGGTGCTGACCTTGAAGCGGCCTTCCAGCGAGACTCTTCCAAGTTGCAAGCGGAAGTCAACACGGAGGACTCAAGGGTGGCTGGTCCTGGGGCTTGGGGTGTTCAACATGTAGGAACAGGTGACAAAAACCTAAGTTCCAACTTCAAAAAGCATGATTCCTGGGGGTGAGTGGAGGTAGGGTCGGACGGTGTTACGTGGCAGTAGGGTGTGGGGTCAAATTCGGGGTGGAGTTCTTCATTAATTTTCGCAGGAAGAAGTGCAGGCAAAGCTGGCTGCAGCTGGCGCAGAGGAGGATGAGGACACGGCAGCCAACCCATCTGCGAACGACCATGAGGTTGCCGACTCCGATGAAGACAGTGTCGGATTCGGCTTGAAGAAGCAGCCAGATGTTGTGGCTGCCAAGTCAAATAAGAGGGCGGCCAGGCCCAAGATCGGTGGAAGACCAGGGAATGGCGCGACCACGACTAGCCCCGGACCAAAGGGTGGAGCCTCTCCTCCTTCCAAGCTTCCGACCAACACGGAGAAGGTCGACAAGGCTGTGGAAGTGGCTGACGTGTGCGAGGCAGCCATCAAAGCAATCATGCCGGTGCAGTATTGGAATGGCTCCTTCAAGCCTAAGGACCTGTCTACGAAGCTTGACAAGGCAGTGGCCGCTTGCACGGCGCTGGAGAAGTTTCCGACCGAGGACAGAGCCTGTGCTGTTTTGGAACGGCTGAAAGAGGCAGTCCAGGAGTGCAATGACTGGTCAGACATCCTGGACCACGTGCGGAACTGCAAGTCAGAGCCAATGCAGGTCTTGGATCTCACCGGTGCGCAAGTGGGTAAGGTCTTCAAGCTTCCTGCCGACTGCGTGTCGGCAATCTTCATTGACATCGGCCGCAAGCTGATTGATGCCGGAGCCCAGGTTTTGCCATTGTTGATGAAGCATTGTTGAGTAATCAGTTTCTTTCCCGCGCTCACGCTCATACTCATGACTCATGCTGACTCAGGCTCACTTACTCACTCTCTCTTTCTCTCTTTCTCTCTCCAGGTGCAGCATGCTGACGCCAATGGCACAAAGGCCTTCTTTGGCTTCATTGCTTTGGCAGACATGGACCAGTCAGGGTTGTGTTTGAATGCTGGTCGTGCTTGCATGGAGGAGTGTGTTTTGCTTCGCGTGCAAGGGAACCTGTTCAACGTGTGGGTCAATCACTTGAAGAGCAGTTTTGGTATCCCGAAGATTCTTCGGGCGATTCCTGCTGTATTTTGGCGTCCGGCTTTCTGCAGGCACGAAACACAGAAAGAGAGTGAGAGAACGAGAGATAGGGAGAGATAGGCAAAGTCCACATAGAAACAGATGACAAACGGCGCCGGCGCTCTAGACACAGAGACTTTAAATTTAGACTCTCTCCAGATTTAGAGTTAAAGTATGTGTAGCTCATAGCTGTGCCATTCAGTTTGCTTGCCTGTGGTGTATATGTTTCCCTGTACTGCCTGTACTGTGTACTGTATACTGTACTGTACTGTATATAGTGTATACTGTATACTGTATACTCTGTATATGGTATACTGTATGCTGTTATGCTGCTGCTGCTGCTGCTGCTGATTATACACTGATATATACTCCATACGTCCATACGGTCCATACGTCTGTCACCGTCTGCTTGTTTGCGGGTCCTGTGGGTTTGTTGTTCCTACTAGGCCGCTTGACGAAACCCAAAGCCTCCCAAAGCCCCAAGCCCAAAGCCCAAATATCATCCTTTACCAGCAAACCTGGCAAAGGGAGCTTGGGGAGAAGCTTCCCATGGAGTCCTTGCAGATTGAGAATGCATCAGATGGCAACACTAACAGCTCCGGCTTGTCTCCGCGGATGTTGGTGGACCTGCAGAGGTTTGTTGCCCTCGGGAAGCTTCCGGAGCCGTCAGCAGACAAAGCGGAGGGAGAGATCCTCGTTGATGCGGCCCAGCTAAACGACTTCAAGATCACAGTATCGTTGGCAGCGTCAACTCGGGTCAATCTGCTTTTCAGACAGCCGAGTCTGCTCAGGATGGAGGGTTTGGGAGGGGATAGCGTGCAATTCAAAAAGTAGAATCCTACGCGATGCGTCGATGCTGATGCTTTGTTCTGCTCTAGGCTCTAGCACCAATTGCGCAGGACTCTTTGGTTGAGCTTGACAGAGCTCTCGAAGAAAGTGATTGACGAGAAGTCAGCATTGCAGCAGGCCGCCGGTGCAGCGGAGAACATTGAGAGCCTCATCAAGGGGTTGGTCTCTTTCGCTGCTCACAAGGAGATGGGAGATGAGCCGTGGAAGCCACTGGCCAAGGCATGCAGCAGGTGTGCAGATATGCTTGCGGCTTGCAAGTCCTCAACGGATCCCGCCACAAAGGATGTTGCAACATTGCTGGAGGCTTCCATGCAGAAGGTGGAAGACTGCCTGAAGGAGAACTACCTCCAGCCAAGCAGCTTCTGGGAGCTGGTGAAGATGCTATGGCTTTCCGAGGAAGATTGCTTTGCGTTCCCGTCGATGGTCGACAACAGCATTGACGGTGAGCAGTTGCTGCTTCACATGGTGATTTCAGGCAGCAGCATGCATGCAGCATGGACCCGTGTTGACCCGTAGCACAGATAGCCAGCCTTGATGGCACCATGCCGCAGCATGAAGTTGGCATGGGTTGTGCAACTGATTTGAGATTTTGCACTGCGCGGCCAACGTCCGGAATTCAGTGGACATGGGACCGTGTCCACTGAATTCTGAACTTTGGCCGGGCTTTGCATTTGACTGTAAACAGGTCCTGCTCCGAATGAGTTCGGTGACTTAGATAGATAGCTGTAACTTATTTATGGATATTTTCAAGTTGTTTGTTCCAAGTGAATTGCAGGACATGTGAGATCGACGGTCTTGCAGCAGCATCCAGGCCTCAATGCCTTGCTCTCGCAAATCGCAGAAGCTTTGTGGAAATACAAGAAGCAGAACTCCCAGTCAAGCATGGGGTGGGATCTCGCAGCATGCTCCGGCGTCTGGGTTGCGTTGCATTCCAAGTGCAGCGACGAGAGCTCACACGCGAGAGAGGAAGCGGCCAAGCGCCTGGAAGCCAATCTCATGAAGGCGGTCGACGGCCACTTGAAGGCTCTCTTGGCTGACAACGGAAGGGAGGATGCTTTGACCTTCTTGGGCGACGGCAGCTTCACGTTGCCTCCGCCGATCCAGAAGTACAAGGATACCTTCAAGCATGCCAAAGTTGCTGAGGACCTGGACCTTGAAGCGACACGGAAGGAGCTCAACGGGTCCACAGACCACTGGGTGCCGGGCTACAGCAAGGCGACTACGGCTTTGGTAGAGGTTTGGAGCTTGGACTACCCAACCTTGGAAAAGTTTTGGCCAGATCTTGTGGAGAAGTGCAAGTCCTTCGAAGAGATGGTCTGTACCGCCATCCGTGATAAGATGGTGCATGCAGACGAGCTCATCCAGGTGGTCACGGAGACCACAGAGCAGTACAGGACAGCGTGCTACGTGCTGCCATGCGTGCTTTGTGCCATGGGGTGGGATGGGCTCTAGCTCTAAACCTCAACCCACACAAGCCCCTCACCCACACAAGCCCCTGAGCTTGCCCTCCACAGTCCATATATATAGACCCACCACACCCATACTGTCCCATACTCCGGCTACACCATAGCCCATCATGGAATCGTGGTCATCATCGGAGTCATCATTCTGAGCTTGAGTCTGAGTCTGAGTCATATCAGTCTCCCGTATCCCATAATATTGCAGCCAAGAGTTTGTAATCAAGCCGAATCAAGCCGGAGTCAAGCCTGATAAAGCCTTGAAGCTTTCCCAAAGCGCCCAGATCCAAACCGCCACAGAAGGACCATCGTGGAAGCGGCAACCGTGTGGAACCTGGATCCAGTTCACTGGATGTGGGCCGAGGAGTCGAACGCTGATGCGGACGTCGAGTTGATGGTGAATTTCAGAGGGGAGACGGATGATTTTGTTCAATTCCTCCGAACTGCTACAACGTTGATTGCATCATCGAAGCTGGACCATGAGGAGGACGGCCTCAGGTCTCAGTTGGCCAAGTCGCAGCAGAAGATTCAGGAGCCTGTTGTGTGGGTGTGTGTGTGTGTATTTGTCTGGCCTGTTCTAGGGTCAGGGTCAGTACTCTGTTGAAGCCCTGGCCCTGGCAATTTGGTTCAAACAAACGTTTAACTGTTTACAGATTTAGGCAGGGAGTCTGCGGCAGTCTGAGTCAGTCTAGTCTGGTCCCGTCTGCATTATTTTGGTGCGTTGTGTTGCTGGGCCCCAGGAGACCCGAGCAGACGTCTCAAAGGTTGTGGGCTGCCTGCTGGGCGTGGGATTGCTGTATGACAGCAAGAGTCCGGACGGCCCGGGACAGGATCGCTTGAATGAGGTGCGCCAGCTTTCCGCGTATCTTACGAAGCAGCTCGGGATCAGCATGAAAGACTTGCCGGATGCACTCAATCAACGATTGCAGAAGTTTGGATCCAGTCCGAAGCCTCTCGGCCCTAACTTCAGTGTTCAAGAGCACGCATAGTCGGCATAGAAGTGTGATGTGTGAAGCGAGCTGAATTTGACCCATGCCCAGGCCTTAAGTCCCGTAACGCCTACCCAATCCGAGGCCTGATAAGGACAACGCTGACAAGGCGCAGCCCAGCAAGAGTGGCAAGTCTAAGGATTCTAAGGATGTCTTAGCAGAGGCTCCTCCTGCAAAGCGGGCTCGGGGTAAGAAAGGTACAAAGTAAAGCGGCGCGAATCTGGCTGCTTTGCCACGTGTGCGGCGTTTAGACCTGTGGGCCTGTGGGAGTTTATATAAGTTAAATGTTGTTAAGCTTGGTTGGTCCCCGTCAGCTGGGGTTCGGTGCTAGCACCATCTTTTTAGAACAGCATGAATCACGATAGCAGGGTTTTGAATACCGCACACTTTGCCAGTTCGCCTGACAGCCCGCTGGAGGCAGGCGTTTTGAGGCTAGGGCTGGCAACTGTTTTGGTGGTCACACGGTGACCTAGCAAGCTTCTGCTGGCAGCATGTCGCAATGCCAGCACGGCACCGAGAGAAGTGTTCGAGCTTTCGGCTCCCGGCGTGAAAATGGATTGGCCGTTAGCCGGCCCCTGCAGCGCATGTTCCGCATTGAACCGAAACTAGTGAAACTGTCCAAACTCATCTAAATAACCCAATTTCAGACACCAATTCCGAATTGCTCATTCCCCAATCTTTCGACAGGCGGGGAGCTGCTGTGGGTTTTACTGTAGTTGGACGGGGCTGCCACGGATAATGATCTAGCAACATCAGCTCGGGTTGGAAGGATCCCTTACATCAGGTTAGGGGAGTGATTTGTATTTAAATATAGTTCCTGACAAACCCCTTAGGTTTTATATATAGTTCCAGGACACTCTGGGCTCCCAACAGTTAAAGAGGCTGACGCCCACACTAAGTAAGGGTTGTGATTTAGAAATCAGGGGCGCCCCGCCCCATCAGAGTCCAAGGCCCCACCCTCGGAGTTCAAGATCTGTAAGGGTTGTGATTTAGAAATCAGGGGTGCCCCATCAACCCAAGGCCCGACCCTCGGAGTTCAAGATTTGAAAAAGTTCTGATTAAAACAACCAGGGGCGTCCGAGGCCCCACCCCCGGAGTTCAAGCTCACTAAGAGGCGGTGAAAAATCATGGGCGCTCCATCAGTCCAGGGCCTCCTCCTCTTTGATTTAAGAATCAGGGGTGCCCCATCAGTCCAAAGCCCCACCCTCGGAGTTCAAGGATCTGTAAGGGTTCTGATTTAAAAATCAGGGGCGCCCCGCTCCATCAGAGTCCAAGGCCCCACCATCGGAGTTCAAGATTTGAAAGAGTTCTGATTAAAACAACCAGGGGCGTCCGAGGCCCCACCCCCGGAGTTCAAGCTCACTAAGAGGCGGTGATCTGAAAATCATGGGCGCTCCATCAGTCCAGGGCCTCCTCCTCCTCTTCAACATCTGTCAAAGCTTTGATTTAAGAATCAGGGGTGCCCCATCAGTCCAAAGCCCCACCCTCGGAGTTCAAGGATCTGTAAGGGTTGTGATTTAGAAATCAGGGGTGCCCCATCAACCCAAGGCCCGACCCTCGGAGTTCAAGATTTGTAAGAGTTCTGAAGAAAAACCAGTGGCGTCCAATTCCCCACCCCCGGAGGACAAGCTCACTAAGAGGCGGTGATCTGAAAATCATGGGCGCTCCATCAGTCCAAGTCCTCATCCTCGGAGTTCAACATCTGTCAAAGCTTTGATTTCAGAATCAGGGGTGCCCCATCAGTCCAAAGCTCCACCCTCGGAGTTCAAGGATCTGTAAGGGTTCTGATTTAAAAATCAGGGGCGCCCCGCTCCATCAGAGTCCAAGGCCCCACCCTCGGAGTTCAAGATCTGTAAGGGTTGGGATTTAGAAATCAGGGGCGCCCCGCCCCATCAGAGTCCAAGGCCCCACCCTCGGAGTTCAAGATCTGTAAGGGTTGTGATTTAGAAATCAGGGGTGCCCCATCAACCCAAGGCCCGACCCTCGGAGTTCAAGATTTGAAAAAGTTCTGATTAAAACAACCAGGGGCGTCCGAGGCCCCACCCCCGGAGTTCAAGCTCACTAAGAGGCGGTGATCTGATCTGAAAATCATGGGCGCTCCATCAGTCCAGGGCCTCCTCCTCGGAGTTCAACATCTGTCAAAGCTTTGATTTAAGAATCAGGGGTGCCCCATCAGTCCAAAGCCCCACCCTCGGAGTTCAAGGATCTGTAAGGGTTCTGATTTAAAAATCAGGGGCGCCCCGCTCCATCAGAGTCCAAGGCCCCACCCTCGGAGTTCAAGATCTGTAAGGGTTGTGATTTAGAAATCAGGGGTGCCCCATCAACCCAAGGCCCGACCCTCGGAGTTCAAGATTTGTAAGAGTTCTGATTAAAAAACCAGGGGCGTCCAAAGCCCCACCCCCGGAGTTCAAGCTCACTAAGAGGCGGTGATCTGAAAATCATGGGTGCTCCATCAGTCCAAGTCCTCATCCTCGGAGTTCAACATCTGTCAAAGCTTTGATTTAAGAATCAGGGGTGCCCCATCAGTCCAAAGCTCCACCCTCGGAGTTCAAGGATCTGTAAGGGTTCTGATTTAAAAATCAGGAGCGCCCCGCTCCATCAGAGTCCAAGGCCCCACCCTCGGAGTTCAAGATTTGAAAGAGTTCTGATTAAAACAACCAAGGGCGTCCGAGGCCCCACCCCCGGAGTTCAAGCTCACTAAGAGGCGGAGATCGAAAATTCATGGGCGCTCCATCAGTCCAGGGCCTCCTCCTCTTCAACATCTGTCAAAGCTTTGATTTAAGAATCAGGGGTGCCCCATCAGTCCAAAGCCCCACCCTCGGAGTTCAATGATCCGTAAGGGTTCTGATTTTAAAATCAGGGGCGCCCGGCCCCATCAGAGTCCAACGCCCCACCCTCGGAGTTCAAGACCTGTCAGGGTTCTGACTCAAGAATCGGTCGGTAGTCATAGATTTCAGAAGACTTTCAGAACAACAAAGACACAACAACAAACCCAAAACAGTTCCGAAGTGCGCGTCAAATTCCGGGTGCACGCACAAGAGCACGTCAATTGAGTCGAGATTCGTGGTCGTTCACCAAAAAATCCGCTGAATAGGATGCAATATAGCCCCACGTGAAATGTAAAAACTCTCTCTGACTGACAGTTGAAGAGAATTCGCAGGACTGCGGGAACTGCTGCCAGCAATGAGCCACAAAAACCTGGTACGACAGGCACTGCCCGGAAATCGCAGGCTGCAAAACCAAGGTAGCAACCAGGCTGCAACAGCCACAGGGTAGTATTGCCTGTGTGCCAGGCTGTAGGCAGAATTCCAGCGCAATTCCAGCGCAATTCGGCGCAATTCGGCGCAATTCGGCGCAATCGGCGCAATTCGGCGCAATTCGGCGCAAACGGCGCAATTCGGCGCAATCGGCGCAATTCGGCGCAATTGGCGCAATTCGGCGCAAACGGCGCAATTGGCCCAATTCGGCGCAATCGGTGCTTTCCAGCGCATTCCAACGCATTCGGCGCATTCCAGCGCAATCGGCGCATTCCAGCGCAATCGGCGCAATCCAGCGCATGGCCATCTGCGGCCACTGAGCCCGCACGCACTGTCTCCTCATACCACAACTCCTTTCGCACCGTGGCAAATGTGGAAGGAGAAGGAAGCCTAGCTGATTACCAACAGTATTCCTCGGCTTTCCTTGTTATCAATATGCTGTAGCTTATCTCAACACCCTATCCCAACCAACGCTGCCCCCATGTTGTCCCAAACCCTAGGCCCTAAAGCTTAAACCTACGTCCGAAAGCCGAAAGATATTACAGCCCAGGCTTGCCTTGGAACGAGTTCCTGGCACAGGATCCGGGCCGCACCTGGCCTGTTCTTCACAACGTGATGGCTATGGTTCTGGGAGGCGGGTTTGGGCACCTCAGATCAGAGTAGCTGTTCCTGGCTTTGGAAGATGTCATTCGGAAGAGTTGCAGGAAAGCACCGCTGGAACGAGATGCTCTTTCACGACGCAACTCAGATGTTTTGGAACTTGACCGTGGGTGCCAATGTCGTCAACAGTTGCGTGAAGTTCCGATAAACGAGATCTTGGGTCGCGTCAGTGGCAGCTGTCCGAATACGTAGCTAAAGCAAGGTCCAGCAACCTTGTGTCAGGTTGCAGCAGTCCAACTGCCTAAACACAAGTCCATGCCCAGTGATCGTGCAGGCCTTGCGTAGTTAGGTTCTTTTCTGCCCCTGCAGCTTGTTCTTGCTTGCTCTTAACGTGTCAGGTTGCATCAGTCCAAATTTGCAAATATGGCAAGGTCCATCACGCTTTTCCAAATGCTGTCGGCACGCTCAGCCAGCGCGGCCGCTTCCACGGCTGGGAGAAGGCCGTTTGTTCGCAGCTGAGTAAGGTCCTTGGCCTCCGCCTTTGGAGTGAAAGCTTCCGTCACTCAGACAGGCGTCGCCAAACATTGAACCGCTTGAATCCTGAAGCAAGATCTCCGGCAAGACATCGGTAGTGGTCGGATCTGCCAACTCGAGGTTCATGATGCAGCGGCAGAAGTCCTGCATCGAGGGCTCTGGAAGCCCAATGGTGATGAGGACGCCAGCGGTCCTCAAGATGTTGCCTTTCTGCGGTGTATTTTGAGCTCTGGTGCTTCAGGAGACGCAGATGCAAAAGACCCAGAAGAAGCGCTCCATGATGATGCAGCAGGGCAAGTGATCAACTCTTAAGTTTTCGCTTCTGCCAGCATAGGGCTGCTCAGCTACGACAGCCTGGCGGAAGCCTCTCTTGTACAGGGCCTCTTTCGGAGGGCCTAGCTTGTACAGAACCTCTGTGCTCCGCGATGCGAGGCGAGGTCCATGGGAAGGCCCAGCGGCTGCAACTTCTCAGTTGCGTCCGGTTGGACTCGTTTCATGCAGGAGCCTGGACAGGAGACGCCAGAAACCGTTCCTCGGATTACATGGGTTGGGTGAGTCATAGGGTTCTAAGGGTGGCAGTATCAGAGGAAGACGGATGAGGCAATGCATCTGGTTCCGTTAGTTGCATCAGGTTGTGCATGAACCTGAAAAGCGAGGGAGTTGCTTAGCTCGTTGGATTGTGCACGAGCTCGCAACAAGACTGGTAGCCGCGACAGGAGCAAACGAACACATATGGTGATCATCACAATCGACGTCATTATCATTACTATGCACGCAGGGCTACAGTGGAGGAGGAACCGGAGGCAGCAGCAGCCGGCATGCGCTGAAGGACTGCAGCTTTTGCCGTGACCGGGGGCTGGCGGGACGGTGTCGCACAAGCAAGCGGTTCACGTAGGCGAGTTCGCAGTTGCAGCGTGCCATCGATCTAGTGCCACACGCACCTGTAGCAGCGTAGCAGTGATGAGACGTGAGTTCGCCACAGTGAAGACGAATGTCGACTTCTTACAGGTATAATAACTAAAGTTGCCACTGCGACTTCCTCGAAGGCAAAGCCATCACTCACTGGCAACCAGGCGCGAGCTGTGATTCGTCGAGTCTAGTAGAGTTCGTGTCCTCTTGCCTTGGCAACTTTTGTCCACTGCTGCGATCCGTAGGACAGCTCCTCCCCGGCTCTGTCTCCTTCGAGCCAGGCCCCTTCGTAGGTGAAGCGGAGCATGCCTTTTGGTGCGAGCTGGGCTGCGCAGGCCCTTGGAGTTGGTGTCACTGGCCAGTCTGGAAGGCTGCAGCCAGCAGAACATGAAAGAGTGCAGAGACAGGATGCACCAAATACAGTCCAAATACACGTTTTGCAGGTCGATCCCCGTCATGCCCAGCACAGGCTGATACTTTGGCCTTCGGGAACAATGCATGTGGCCTTTGAGCAACTAGCACCGCGAGAACCTATGGCCAGGTCCGCAGTATCGGGACGCAGAAATGCAGAGCGAGAAGTGGCATGTCCCTAAGTGGTGCTAATTTGACATTCAGGGGAGGCCGTGGGCAAAACAACAGTCAATGCCGGAGGTCCACGGATTTCGGCCGAATAGTTGGATCACCGAAGGTACGCGAAGCAGCTGTTTGCACGACAAGTGTGATCATGTGTGGCCGAATGCTGTGATGAAGCTGCACACTGCGAGGGAGGTGCTCGAGTGGCATCCTTCGTGCGACTCAACGGCTTCCTCCTGAGGACCGCAGTACGATTTGTGCTTTGTCTGGTGCCGATCTGAAGCTGACACGCCAGATAGGACTCACATCACAAGCCTCCTCTCCGCGTTGGCAGAAGATGGATGGCTGGAGGCATTCGCCACGATGAGAGTTTGCATGTCTAAGCCCTAGAATGTGTTGAAAGCCCAGAAGAGTGACGGAGAAGTCTCGTTTCGTCTCGCTTCTTACCAGGCATGATCATAAACAGGGATGATTGTAATCTTGCCAGACATGGCCCGTCGAGCAAGACGCGTACGTGCTAGTATTGTCCCCAAGGGTCACGGTCTCGTCGTGGCGCGGGACCACCTGAAAGCCAAAAGCCCTTAACCCCAAACCTTGGTTACTTTTGTGGTGAGGGCTTAGGCTGACGGGCGGACGCAAATTGAAAGCATTCAGACCAAGGAGCGGATTGGAGGTTTCATCTGAATTTTGGTGGTTCCATAGTTCGTTATTTATGTTACCTTCAAAGTAGGCGTCAGAATTCGGAATACGAGGTTTGGGCAGATCAGACCTCATTGGCTGAATTTCAGGCTCTGGGAGTTGAAAATTTCCCGGGGAGATCAAGAGTTCACAGGACGTGTCGGCACGTGTGCGTGATGTCTCTGATGCTGCGGCCGGCAGCCGATGGCGAAGGACATCACTATCACGATGCTTCCGTTGTTGATGCTGGTGGACATGGTGATAGTGATGTTTACAGCTGCTAGTATGGCTTCCTTCACAAAAAGGTAATCAAGCCCGTATACCCTGTGAGGCCTGGGAGAAAGATCGGCTTTGCAGTTCGGCACGGGATGCCGAATCGCGCTGGGCACAAAGCTTCCTCCAGGCAGAGCCAACCGAACATAACCGTCAACGAAGGCGTCATACAGTCGGGTTATTTTGAGACAGTGAGGAAAGTGAGCATGCCGGGAAGAGTTAGACAAGCTGGAGACTCTGAGGCAAGCGAAGAACGGGAGCGAGTGAGAGACCGAACTGGCAAGAAAACTTACATAGATTAGAATGAGGCTTTAACTTCCACGATTTCTTCGTTCTTCACGCCCCTGTACCCTAAAAGACTTCGGGTGGGCTAGAAACGCTCGGGAACTGACACGTCCTGCGTGCCCGAGAGAGAGCCAGGGAGAGAGAGAGAGAGAGAGAGAGATACAGACTTGTCCGAGTGCAAGCAAGAGAGATACAGAGATATACATTACAGATATACAATCTAATATAATATGATGTACTAATATGATGTTATATATTATAACATAATAGAAAAGAGATACAGAGAGGCAGCTCCCCAGGCCAGCCCTGGTGAAAGATACAGCGAGCCAGCGCAAATGAGGAGAACAAACGGCAAAGCCACTTGCAACACTTTACGGGGTCAACTCCGAGCCCCGCGAGCCATTCAACAGTGACCCAAGTGCAGCGTGGTAGACGGACTACTGCTGTATAAACTAACCTAGTTCGTGACTGTCAGGGCGCACCAACTCAGCAGAAGCTTTTACCAACAGGCGGGTGTGCAGCAGGCAGCAGGCAGCCTACATAGCCTGCGGGACCAAAAGTTAAAGCTTTTCCCTCCCTGTTTTTGTCGACTCAACTCTCCTGCTGGCCTAGGGGCACTCACCGTTGCTAGGAAACTTACCCCCGCCTTGGGACCCTCCATAGAAATTCACAACCTGCTGCAGCCGAGTCCGTCCTCTGAGAATGCGCGCGGTAAGGGGGGACGGCATTTGCCCCATCCCCCAAAGCAGCGCAAAGCGATAGGACAATACGAGAGCAAGCAAGCTAGCTCGTGAAAGAGTGTAAGTTGTATGCATGAGAACAGACAGCAGTTCTGCAGTGTACGGGTAGTGGCGAAGAGGAACCGCGGGCACGATGCTGCTAAGGGTTCTTACGGCGAGCTAAAGTCGAAGTCTAAATCAAGAGAATCCCAAAGGGAGGTCAAATTGGAGGGTGGCTCAGACGCTGGGAGGGGTTCGGGGGCTGATATGGGCGTCTGGACGCTCTGAGTTGCATGTTGGCAAGGGATGCCGGGGTCGTTTTTCCAGCAGAGCTTTGTCAGATCTACATGCGCTTCGTTGAGACGGACGATGTCGCCACGTTTGTGGCAGGCCTGAAGGCTCAGGTGTCCTGAACTTGTCAATGCAATACTTTTTTTCGCTTTGCCGTGAAGACGGCATACTTGTTAGTCCCCAGCCAGCTAGGCTATGTACCACATACAGACTTGCGCAGGGGTACCAGGAAGAGAAGATGCCTTTCCATCATCTGTAGCTGCGTATGTCTTCAAGGCTTTTGCCACAATCCTACACTCCTGTGCAGCTCGAGACATGCAACATGCGACGTTGCTGGACGACGAGCATATCTGCTCGGGGATCCTGCGTTAATTTGCGATAACGGGATCTTGCTAAGAAGTCGGGGGCAGCGCCGCCCCGGTGCCAGCAAAGGCCCTTGCAGCTCTGTATAGATATAGCCACGGACCTGCCGCCAGATAAGATGAAGCACCATTTGTCCATGAACAATCTCGTATCCAGCTATGCCATGCTAAGCCTGGAAATGCTATTGCGAGCATCAGTTCTTTTCCAGGATTCTTTACCTCTGGTGTCATCGGCCCATGTGGCTGATTGCCATATGATTCACGCCATCTGTGATATCACTGATCGCTGGCGCCAAGCTGCGTTCAAAGTTGCCTGCATGCAGACTGGCGTGCCTTGGGTTCTTTGCATGCCAAAAGAAGCGCTCCTGTGTGGTGCCGGCTCAAGGCGTAAGCCATCTCAGACCGAAAGCCCTTCCATCCGGTACCTCTCTGGCCCTGGCCCGTGCCTCGCAAGTTTCAGAAGAGGAGGAGGCCTTCTTAGATGAAGAATCCCAGGAGCACCGATGACTCGCTGCAGATCAGCACCTGGCGGTGGTGCACCGGCCTGAGACTGGGAAAGGAAGGCTTCGAGTCCCGGACTCCGATGTCCGTCGCTTTTGCCACAAGGCCTTGGCTGATGTGGTGGGTCTGCGCTGCGTGCTGCTACTCCTGCCCTTACTATTTACGAGGCGCGCCAGCAAGACTTGTGCAAGAAAGATCTCATGAAGCAAAGCAGCCAAACTGTAAGGCATGATCTGGACGGCTAGTGCCAGTTTGCAGGTGCCTCCATTGCAGCAGTACGAATTCAAGCAAACAGGTCGCTGGCAGGCTTCGCAGCATCCAAGAACTCCATCAAGTTGGCGGCAGCCACTGGTTCCTCAGAAAGCAAAACATGTCATTTACCCCTCGTTTAGGGCGTAGTTGGGATGGATCCTTGCCGGAGGGCTGCTTCGCTGCTTCACCGAGTTTCCTGAGGTTTGGTTCAGACTTCTGCGACACTCGTCGATCAAACCGGGAGAGTTCATAACTTTGCTTGTTATCAACAGTCCCATGCGCGCGTGGAGGTCATCTACAGAAACACGTAACCTGATTTTGGCACGGTACAATCGTCCCCTGATCCACAGAGATATTTGCCGGCAGATGTAGATTGCTGGGCTCAGGCACGCTTAGCCAACAGGATCTTGCTGAACCAGCAGAGGCCAGTGTTCTTCTTCCACTGTGATGCCATGCGCTGGCCGAGCTTTGGCCACAGGTGGATCTCTTGGAGGATGCCGACTCCCCGAAAGAAGTGCCATTTGCCCTGCCAAGAGTGCAGGCCACTGGCTTCTCTGTTGCGCTCTCCGCTAGTTGTAGCTCCACATGGATGGGGCAGGCATGAAGTGGAAGACGGAATAGACGAATCTATGCACCTGCTTGTAGCCAGCCACAGTATGCGCGTGCACACAGAATTACACACTTACAGTGCCTGCGTGAATGCACACACACAGAGACATACATGGTGTTAATGTACATGTATGCACACTTACAGACACTTTGGATTAGAAGTATGATAAAGCCTCATTATACAACGTTGTGTGTGTGTGTGTGTTTTGGGTGGCTCACGGTGTTGATATTATATCATATACATACACATACACATACATACACACGCATATATATATATATATATGTATATATGCTAGCCCCCCCCCCCCCCCCCCCCCCGAGGACCAACTTTGAATTGCCTAAATTCCTTAATTCCCGACACCATGTGTTGGATTTAGGGAATTGCCTGATTCCCTAAATTGCCCAAATTCCCTAAATCCCAGCCCCATGTTTTGGATTTAGGGAATTCCCTAAATTCCCTGTATCCCAGCCCCATGTGTTGGATTTAGGGAATTCCCTGATTCCCTAATTTCCTTAAATTCCCTAAATTCCCTAAATTCTCTAAACTCTCTAAATTGCCTAAATTCCCTAATTCTGGCCCCCATGGATAAGATTCAATGGTTTCCGTTCATGGGGAGGGAATTTAGGGAATTTAGGGAATTTAGAGGAATTTAAGGAATTTAGGGAATTTAAGGAATTTGGGGAATTTAGGGAATTTAGGGAATCAGGGAATTCCCTAAATCCAACACATGAGGCTGGGATTTAGGGAATTTAGGGAATTCAGAGTATTTAGGGAATTTAGGGAATTCCCTAAATCCAACACATGGGGCTGGGATTTAGGGAATTTAGGGAATTTAGGGGATTTAGGGAATGTAGGGAATTCAGGCTTGAAAACCAACACATGGGTCTGGGAATTAGGGAGTTTGAGCAAATTAGGGAATCTAGAAGAACTCACGCGTTCTGTAAACTCAATGCAAGGAGGCAGTGATTAAGAAATTTAAGGACCTCGACGGCGCGACATCGCCGTTTTGAGAAAACTGGGCAAGCTTCATTGCTTTCATATTAGGATGCTGGTTAAATGCTCCGGATATTGCTTGTGTTTAACATTGTTGGTTTCCAGTTCTGTTCATATACTATTTTGCTCAGAGGCATAACCCAAAGACGGGACCAATACAGAAAGACGTGTGCATCCTACATCGGTTCGTAATAAGGTTGCATGTGTGCACATGTTCATTATTCATGAAGCTCTTAGGTCACTCATGCGCCAGTGAATACGCATGACTCATACTAGTGCCAAAACGAGGTAATACCAAGATGTCTATCCCTACGAATAAAGGCACATTCATAGTCAGTTTAGTCTTGTTCGTAATACTCGTATTTAAAATGATATTGATATTTATACGAATTTTGATAATATTAATATTAGTACTCTTATGAGTATGAAGACTCATCGTAATTCTAATGGTGAAACTGATAAAAATGATAGTATGAATATTCATGTTCGCAACAATACTGATAATCATGGTCATGTTAAGAACAATATTAACATGCATAGCTGGTATGACTGTTCATGCTAATATTGGAATAATTGTTAATACTCCTACGGATAATGATATGCATATCCGTATTGACGACTCTCAATACTAACACTATTAATTCTCTAGTACTCAAACTCATCTTAATTAATATTAGCACTAAGGCTAATTCGGATGTTATAATAAAAATACTAACGTATTGATGTTAGTGGTCGTATTGATATGATCATTAGTACGTAGATCAGTATTCGTTTTAGCTAGTACGAACAGCAACCTGAAGATGCATACTCCTGCGAGTACAAAAACAGTTTTATTCATAGTAATTTTATTTCTACTATTAGTATCTGCTACTAGTATTTACAAATAATACCAAAACTAATTTTTGCATTGATATGATCATGAATCCTAATATTCTTACGACCACTAACTTGCATAGTAATATTAACACTAATATGAATACGAATGATCCTACGAACACGAATAACCATATTCCTTTCTTCATATTCAGTAGTATTAATGCCATGATACATACTAATGCTAGTCTTCCTACGGATACTAATGATCATGTTCTTAATAGCTATTCTCAGTGCGAGTTACGACATTACTATTATGTTTATATCAATATTATTACTAAGATGAACACTAATACTTCGGCTAATACGCACATGCGTAATACTAGTAAAAATACTAGTGCTAATATCAAGATAGAAATAGAAATATTATTACATATTCACATCAATGCCAATATCACTATAGATATTAATATCAACACGATTCATACATATACGATTACTACTCAACATACTGTTAGAATAAAACACAAGTATCAATATTTTCATATACCCATATATATTGTTATACTAACATACTAATATACTGATGTACTAACAGATCAATATGCTAATGTACTCAATACTAACATACATATATTTATATACTATTATTCTAATATATTAAGACTAATAGACTAATAGACTACTGGACTAATAGACTAATAGACTACTGGACTAATACACCAATAGACTAATAAACTAATATACCAGTATACTCATATACGAAAAATATACGAATATACTAATGAACTAATTATACTTATATACTAACATTTCAATAGAAGAATATATTCATTTATTGGTTCACAAACATACTGATTTTCGAGTATGAATATACGAAATGTACATGTATTAATACTGATTCAACTACTAAGACTAATTTTATGGCCAAGTCCAGGTCTAACACCAATACGAGTAGCTTCACTTACTACCGACATATATTAAAACTGACGCACTAATACACATATTCATGTGTCAAACTAACACTGACATCGACGCTGACACCAGCATTAACACTAACAGTAACATTAATCAAACGAACAGTGATATTGAACAGATACCAGCAATATTACTAATATTACTACTACTGTTACTACTACTACTACTACTACTACCACTACTACTACTACTACTACTACTACTACTACTACTGCTACTGCTACTACTACTACTACTACTACTACTACTACTACTAAAACTAATACTGACACAAAACAAATACGAATACTAACACTAACAAAGATTTCGACAGATTACTATTCATCAGAATAGCAGTATTCAGATTCAAACGAAGATCAAGAAGAAGTCAAGACCAATATTGATATTATTATTAAGATTGAAACTAAGAATGAGACTACGGCAAGATGAAGACCGCTAATGAGGTAGTTTCTGTGTGCGCCTACCCGAGCAGATGTTTATATGCAGCAGCGTGGGCTCTGAGATTAACATACAAGAAGAGAGAAGGGATTTTTCATAAAATATAACATAATAGCACAATAAATAGAGCCTGAAAAACTGAACCCTGTTTTTTTCCACTTCGACAAGACGCGCCGAGACGGTAAATAGTGTCCATGAACACCAAATCTATCGATATTTGCAGGGGTTTCCGATCGAATCCGGAACGGCGCCAATACAGACACGAGCAATCACATGGCCGAGGTTGGTCCTGGGGGGGGGGGTTACCATATATATATATATATATACACACACATGCACATAGGAGCATAAACATAAATCATCAAAAGTATGTGTGTATATATATTATATACATATATTTATTTATTTATACATATACATACATATATACATGCATGTGAATATGAATTTACAGGCAAGTCTAAATGAGTCAGGGCATGTATATATGTATATATGTTAAACGACATGTTGTTTACTTATTTGCCGGTTTGCTTACTTATGTGTTCGTTTATGCAATCATATATTCAGTTATATGTACATTTACTATGTTTGAGTCATTCATTGGTTATTTCGTTCATTCCTTCACTTATGCATTCCATTCTTGATTCGTGTAGGTATTCGTTTGCGTGTTTGTGCATATTTAAGTATACAGTTCTCTGTTTCCTAAACGCTTAGGCAGGCAAACACATGCATTCAAACATGCCCGTGTGGGCAGGTCTGCGGTATGCACATGTCGATACGTGCATGAAAAGCCGAAGACATGAACATGTCTATATGCATCATAAGCACGTCTGCGTTTACGCGAATTTAGGCGCATAGAGATATAGAGGTAAACAGATTGGTATATGCACGCTTAGATAGATAGATGGGCAGTTGGATAGCTGGCTAGCCAGGCAAGAAGCTACTAGTAGGTAGGACTAGGTAGGTAGATAGGTAGGTAGGTAGATGGGTAGATAGGCAGGCAGGTAAATAGGTAGATAGGTACATAGGTAGATAGGTAGGCAGGTAGGTGGGTGGATAGGCAGATACGTAGGTAGGTTGATGGATAGCTGGACAGGCAGACAGACGGACGGACAGACAGACAGACAGACAGACAGAGAAGATAGACACTTAGACAAAGGCATGCGCGCACAGACACACGCACAGTGTATAAGTACATACATGCGTGCAGACAAACATACGCACACACAGAGACACACAGACGCACAGACACACAGACTCACAGACACATAGACACACAGAGACACAGACACAGGGACACACAAAGACAAAGACACGCAGACGCACAGACACACAGACACACAGACATAGAGACACACAGACACACAGACAATCGCAGACACACAGACAATCGCAGACACGCAGACACAGACACAGAGACACACACACACACACACACACTCGCACACGCAGTCACTCACTCACATCCACACGCACACACTCGCGCACATGCACACACGTACACATGCAAGCGCGTCTGCATATATGCAGGCATGCATCCGTGCATGCATCCCTAAACATACCAACATACATCCATACACGCATACATGCGTACGTAGCTACTTCACTTCACTTCACTTCCTCGCTGCAAAGTCTGTCTCTGCGAACGAAAATGAGAGGACAGGACTCGGTTGTACGTAGCTACATGCATACATACATACATGCAAACAAACAACATACATGAAGTCTTACCCGCATGCGCGCATCGTTGCTTTGATTGAAACTTGTCCGGCTGTGTCCCATGACAGATTCTCCAATGTACGCAAAGCGGAAACTCTAAAGCATATTTCGGACTGGGCATGCCATCATCTAGGTCGGGTATTGGGATGTTCATAAGCAGATCGCAAATGCTATATAAGTCTTCCGGAAACTTCGGAGCCTTCGACAGCTGAGGAAAGGACTATGGAGCTGTCGCTCCCCAGCCGTGCGCAACAGGAAGCCACAAGCGAAAGAAGCGAAGCAACGTGCGTAAAGTTGAACAAAGAGCGAAACCTGCGGAAAAGAAGAGAAGCTGAGAGCGATCACTGCAATCCAGCTCAGCCGAGCCGCTAGCAGCCTTAGCACGCTGGTGGGCGATAAACGGTACTCTTGCTGCGACGTACCTCCAGAACACCCTGTACAAGGTCCTTCTCTCGATCTCTCGTCATTCTGACTCTCAGCCAGGCTGTGGCACCCGAGAAGCTGGACTCTGAGGCATGCGGGGCTTCCCAGAAGCGCTTCTGATCCTCTGCAGCTCAGACGGAAGGCCGGTCTCCTGTCCCTCTTGGCAAGCGACCGGACCTGGACGGTGATCTCCTTTGTGGTGGGCTATGCCATCGTTCAGTGTCCTCCCACCGGCTTCGCTTGAAAACAGGTACCTGGCTGCTAAACGCCTGCTTTGATCTGACTCTGGGCACAGGTATTTCCTTTCCTCTAGTGACAAGGCAAGCGGCTGTGAAGCCGTCAAGACGGATTGAGCAGTAGGACGAACCTTTTTCCGGCTGCAGAGACGGCCCGTCACACTAGGAACGCGCGCTCCAGCCCATGAGCCTGCGGCTATGTGGTCAGTCTTGGGCTGGGGCGCGCGTACAGTTTCCATCGACTTGCACTTGCACTGAGCCTTGCAACAAGGCAAGGCTGCCCACTTCAGATTTCGCATGCCACAAGTTGCAGCCTTTCAGAATCAACGTGGCGCAGAGTGGTTTGCCGTTGCAGACTTCTGCCAAAATTTGCAGCCTTTCTCCACAGCATAACTTTCTAGTGAATGCATCGCAGAGGCTTGTGTGAAGTTCAGAAGCATTTGCGGTGTGATTCTCTGTTCTATGATCATGATCCTAGGGGCACTCTTAAGCCGCTGTACTGGTTTGCTTGACTGTTGCGATTGTGCTGGCCAGCATGATGTGCATCAAGTATGCATGTAGAAGACTGACCAACGTGGATGCATGCTCTGAGGCCGCAGGCCGTATGCCTCTGTTCTGCTTTAAGTACGGACTGCGTAAACCACGGCCTTCAGCCCTGTGTTAACCCTCTGGGTAGGCTTTCTGTGGGCCATCTCTCTGAGTATGTCTCAGTCTGTTTGACTCTTCCGAAAGCTCTCAGCTGAGCCGGCTCACAGCTTCACATGGCGTGTCTGACCCTGCCCCTGTTCGACCCAGCTTAGCAAGTCTTTATCACCAGCCAGCAAGGAAACCGCCCTTTTAGGAGCACGTTCATAAAGCAGTGCGGCCATGATAGGGGCCTTAATAATTAGAATAGGGTTTCGGGGCCCCTTATACTATAGCCATAATGGCAATCGAAGCCAAGGCCGAGATGCAAACCTCCAAGCGCAGTGGGGACTCGTATCTGTTCTCGCTCTCCAGGCCGATGTTGTCGTTGATAACCTCTCGAACGACGAGGCTTCTCTCTGCTTCCAGGAAAGCTGCCTTCCACCCTAAGTTCCAACCCCAAAAACCATAATATAATAATATGATAATATAATATAACCCTAAAATCGTATAGATCCTTTGCAGCTTCGCAGACCTCGGGGAGGTTCTGGAGCTTTTGCGAGCCTTCGGGGCCGAGCCTGTGGGCGAGTGCGGGCCGCAGTCAGAGTTCAGCATTACTGTTCTATTATTTTTAATATATTACTGTTATTATTAATATGATTAATATTATTAATATGATTAATATTATTAATATTATTAATATTATTAACATTATTAACATTATTAATATTATTAATATTATTAATATTATTAATATTATTAATATTATTAATATTATTAACATTATTAATATTATTAATATTATTAATATTATTAATATTATTAATATTATTAATAATATTATTATTATTTTTTATTATTATTTGTTATTATTCTTATTCTTATTCTTATTCTTATTCTTATTCTTATTCTTATTCTTGTTCTTATTAGTATTATCATCATTATTATTATTCATACTATTATTATTAATATTATTGTTATTCATGTTACTATTATTAATATTATTATTAGTGGCTGAGAGGATGAGGGGAGGGGAGGACGCGGCTGGAGAGGAGGGGGACCGGAGGTGACCGGAGGTGTGGGGGAGGTCAAGAAAGTCTTTCGGACGAGGCTCGCAGTGCTTTCATGCCAGCTTCAACTCCAGGCCCGTTCGGCTCTTCGGCGGCTATGCTTCCTCCAATTTCAAGGCAAAGCTGCGTCTCCCGTCATGTTCGCAGCGGCCTGGCGGCTCGCAGGTCACGGCCAAGGTGGACGGAGGCCTTGAACACATCTCCACATCTCCAGCCAGGAAGATGCATGAGCTCGTGTTGGCAGGTGAGAGCAGACCGTACCTCCTGAAGGTCAACTACTATGGCTTGAACCTTGAGGACGGTCCCTAGGGCGAGCATTTTGCAAGCCTGAAGCTTCAAGAAGTGGCAGCTTCTCTTCCGTGCAAGGACATCGAGCATCAGCTCTTTGTCATGAATCATTTAAGGACGCTTTCTGCAAAAGGACTGGCCAGACTATGTTTTTGCGACTTTGGCCTTGAGGAGCACCTCCTTCCCAACGAACTATCCTTATCCTTCCAAGTCTGGTGCCTTCTACGAGGTCAAGGGCGGTCGGCCCCTCCCTCATCTTTCTTGGGAAAGTGAGACACATCGGCACAGGGCATCTGGACATGTGAAAGGACTGCGATACTCTTGGACTTCATCACGGGAAAGAGAGGAGATGAAATGCTGGCGTCAGACGAGGCCTCCGCTTGCATGTGACCAGTGCAACTTCTCCCGAAGGCGAAGGTACTTTCGTTTATCATTACCCGGAGCGAGCGCAGAAAAACGCCAAAGCCCCAAACCAGCAACCCGAACCTGTCTCAGGGAAAGACCGAGAAGCTTCTCAAAGAGCTGGCCGCAGCGCTGGCGCAGCTCCACCAGGCCCATGGTAGAGCCTAAGGTTTGGGTCCTTACAATGAGGTTCCTAACAGTCTTAGTATTTGGGGTGTGCAGTAATTGGCGCCCAGTAGGGCCCGATATCTCTGAGAGGGTCTGGGCTGCAAAATCATGCTTCTCTCTCTGCCCCTCTCTTGTCTTTCTCTTTCTTTCTCTCTCTCTCTCTCTCTCCCTCCTCTGTCTGTCCTTTCTCCCTCACGACATCTCTCTCTCTCTCTCTCTCTCTGTCTCTGTCACTCTCTCTCTCTCTCTCTTGATGTTCGGGTGCAGGTTTCCTGGCCGAGTGAGAAAAAGCTGCGCCGGGGCCCATGGAAATTAGTTTTTGCGTTGTTCTGTCGCAAGCCAGATGGCTCTCTCGCTTGCACTGCTGTTCTGCAAGCACCCAAGGGGACATCAGTGCCGGATACCCGCACCCCGGCTTTCAACAGTCATTCAAGAATCGTTGTTGCCAATTCCATTGTTTTTCAGGCTGTGCAACACGGGCGACCTCCTTCGTGGTGAGGACATGAGATACTGTAGTGATAGTGTCTAGGATTGCATGTGTTTGACCAGCTGGGAACATCCGCCATCGATGGATTTCCTGCAGCTTTTGCAGCTTTAGTTCATTTGCCCGTAAATTGCTGGGCCCTGCTCCAGCACTCCATGTCCAGTCGCAGCCAGCCAGGAGCACTTAGCCAGAGTGTTGAAGCTTGCACACACAAGCCCTACATTTAGGGGACATCTTGACCTTACTTTCCATGCATTTGGCAGCTTTTATGAAATTTCCCCTGCTGGCAGCAGACATCGCTGCTCTCTGCAGGGTGAGGGCCCTGAGAGGTGCCTCCGTATCACTCCAGCCCCGTGCGATGGCCAGCGCAGCTGGGATCCCCACCTGGGAGAACGTGTACATCAACGGTCAGCGAAGCTGGCACCGTCTTGCGGGCAATCTGAGAGTCTACCAGGATTTGGAGTCGCTTGGGTTTGTTGGCAGATCTGGGCAATAGCCCTAACCCTAAACCCTAAACCCCTAAACCCCTAAACCCTAAACCAGGAAGTGTTGTGGTGAAAAGGTCGCTTCCTTTCGCTGCTGTGGCCTTCGGATGCCAGGTGGAGTCGACCTGCCTCGCCGGAGAAGTTTTGCGATGTGATCGATTCGAACACCGGCAAGGCGAACACGGTTTAGGGTTTAGGATTTAGGGTTTAGGGTTTAGTTTCGGAGCTGGTACTGTAGTTCCACTCCCGCGATGCAGGTTTGCGCGCGAGTTCCCGCTGGGGGTGGGCCCTCAGAACAGCCAAGAGTCCGGGCCTTCTGTGCACCGAGTGGCGGCAAGGCGCAAAGGACGTGGAGAAAGCCGTTGCTGCGGCCCGTGAGGCATTTCCTTCCTGGGCCAGGACCTCAGAACAAACGGTAAGGACAGTGTCGCAATGAGAATACTGTTTCGTTCAAAAGGGGGCGGTTGGACATGGGCCGAGCATCGAAAACCTTCGGGACGGCTGCCAGACTGATGTCGCCGTTGCTAGTTAGAAGTCGAGTGGCAGGGAGCATCCAAAGCCGCATGTCACACCGCACACCGCCGCACACCTCAATCACAGACTCGCAGACTTCCTGCCATTGCCGGCCTACCATCATGTGTCCGTGTCTGACTAGAGGAAAACAAGAAAGGACGAGTGTGTCGTCTCGCAGTCGATGTGTCCTCACAGCAGGACTAACCCTAGAAACTGTGTGATGCGCACGCGTGCGACGGCTTACAATGTGGAGCAAGGCAGAAAAGCCCCTCGACGAACGCAAGGCCTGCAGGACTCCAGCATGTTCATGCCAGCACAAGCAAGATTGCCTGGTTTACCTGTGTCTTAGTGCCCTTTGCTCGGTCATTGGTTTATTATTGCTTTGGGAGGCGATCTTGCTCAAAGTCTTGGAGAAGTGGCAGGGCAAGAAGGCGACCAGCACATGCTTGTGCACGATCTGATGCAAGCGCGTGCATCCGCTCGGTCCGCTGGTATCTGTGACTTGAACGGCGTATTTGGCGATTCCCCAGGCTCAGGCCACTGAGTGGCTCTGCAAAGAGTTGGGCTGCACGACGGCTTTTGCCAAGAACGTGCAGGCGCCTTTCAGGGCTTCGCTCTTTCGGGCCGTCGAAGAGGATACATAGCATCTGCGTGAAGCAGCAGGTGAACATGGTTGACTTCCATCTCGGGACTAGTCTTCCCCTTACTAGTATGATGAGCACGACCTCAGAGATCGATGGCTTCCGTTGCCTAGGCTTAAAGCTCGTCGACATGGTCAAGTTTGAAGAGAGGATGGCATTCGGATCGCTGGTCTGAGCCCCTGTTCCCTGGAAGCGCCCCTTCGTCTTCAGAAGCCGACCCGCCCTGAGGTTGTGCGCGAACCTATCGGCGTGGTTGGCTGCAGCGGGGCAGCAGCTTTTCGAGCCTGTCCAAGATCGAAGTGATGGCAACACCTACTGAGCCCAATGCGCTTCCCCTGACATCTTACAGCTGCATGCTAGGGTCCCCTTCGTTCTTGGCTCGCCATAGTTGACGATGCCCCAAGATATTTCTTAACCAACCGTGTCTTGAACAGTGAGCACACCAGCATGAGGCATCACCCCATGGAACTATCCGCTGAACCAAATCGCCTGCTGCCAAGCGTTCGTGCGCTTCGGCACCGAAGTCTGAGTGCCCGTGGACCTCAGGCAGCCAAAGTCTTCCCGGCGATGCTGGTGGGTTGCACCATCGTTCTGAAGCCGAGCGAGGTGATGTGCCTTCGGTGCAAGTTGTGGCCGAGAGATGCTCAGATCACAACAGCAGGTGACCCCTGTTTGTGCTTACCTCCTTGCTGAGGCTGTGCATGAGGCCATCTGTTGAAGTGAGCTTTGACCTGGTGCTCTGCTGCACGTTTGGGGCAGGCCGGAGTTCCCGCAGGCGTGTTCAACATGCTGATGGGTGATGGACCAAATTGTGGAGAGGCCCTCGATCTGAAAGCACGCGCGGAGACTCAAGCCAGACGGGATTCTCTAAGTGTTCTTTGGCTATGCAGGCCATTGCAGCCCATCCCGGAGTCGACATGGTGCCATCCCCAGGGCCCCAGCCTTCCCTTGGAGTCGCCTCTTCACCTGCTGTTGTCTAGGTCAGCTTCACAGGCTCCACGCGAGCAGGTTGGGAAGTCCCTGCTGTGACGGGCTGCCTTTCTTGTGGTCTCCGGGACTCCGCCCTTTCGTTTCACCGGCGTTTCTGCAGGCAAGCGGATCTCCGAGGTGGGCGCGCAGACCTTGAAAGTGGTCCTGTCCTTATACTGCTCCCAAACTCCACAAGATACTGAAAGCTGGATCCAAATCTGGAAGGTCCGCACAGAGCTGGGTGGAAAGAGTGCTGCATTGCTGCTGGAGGCCCCTCACGAGCTTGAAGTCCACTCTGCTAGCCTGCTAGCGTGTCGACTTGGTTTGCCAAAGGATGCAGACATGCCCAAGCTTGTCCCCAAGTTCATGCAGACTTTGATGCCGCTGGCTCGGTGAAGTGGCAAAAGCCGATTTTGCCGGCGGACGAGTCGCTCGATTTCTGGACCAGGAACAACAGCGGCCAGTCCTGCAATGCACTGAGCCGGATGCTGGTTCCGAGAAGTCGTCCGGACCCCATACAGCTGCGCTGCTCGATTTGGCGCAATTAGACCCTGACTAAAGGTTACGACGAGGCTGTGGGGATTGCGAAACAGGCCATTGCAGCGAACACATCTCCAGGAGCCAAGAGCATGACTTGGCCTTGGCCCTTCAGGTTGCGGAGCAGACCACGGTCAGCTTTGCACAGGATGACAAGGCTCTCAGCTCGAACTACTTGCGACCCGCACAGTTGTTGCCGGGCAGTGGGCGAAAAGCAAAAGCTAGGATGTCTAAGCGCGACTTCGTTCATGAATCCGAGTATTTTGGGCTCCCAGGATAAGGTCTTGTTGTGTAGCACACGACATGTCCGTCGATCGACGCATATGCCGCAGCTGCTGCCGGCTTTGCATCGCCCGACGATTTCAGAACTTCTAGATTTCTTCGTCGGTGCCATGGCTTCGTCCCGCGTCGAGCTTGCCGCGGCCTTGGAGGTGGTCCGCTCGGCGGTGGCCGACGGTGACGACCTGGCGCCACTCTTCCGCTTTTGGAGTGGGCTCGAGCGGCAGGCGATCACCAAGGCCATTGCCGATTCGGCAGCCATGCCCTCGACGGCGCCTTCGGGATCTTCGGCGGATCCCCGCGCCGAGCCCCTCTCGTCATCGGATCGCGGGCCTCCTTCGGCTCAGGGAGGGGCAGCGGCGCGGACAGCGCCAACAAGATGGGCCCATCGGGCAGTCGGCGGCCAGGCAAGGGGACCCTGTTTCTCTTGTCATCTCTTCCTGGCCCCTTGTTGTCTTTTTGTCTTCTTGGTTCCGCTGGTCTACTTGGTATCCTAGTCTTCTGCAAAACAGTCAAATCGGGATGTAAGGGTTCAAAAAGAAATCAAACAAAGCTGAGACTATGAAATGCTGCAAATTCAAGCACTGACAGCCCGTAAACACTTGCAACTGTTCTTGCGCTCTTGCAGGAAAAGAAGGATGGGAGAGAAGGCAGAAAGGAGGGGACGTGTTTAAAGATATAGGATGAACCGGAGTCGCCACGTGAAGGGGCGTGTTTTAGATATATGTATGATGAAGCCACATGAGAGGGCACCTGACGGGGCGCGTTTACGATCTATGATGAACGGGAATCGCCAACGGAGGGTGTGTGTTTGAATTATATATATATATATGTGCATATGATGATTATGATTTTCATGAGCCGGAAGTGTCAAATGAAGGAGCGTGCTTGCGATATGTGGTGAAGCGAAATGTCCAAATAAGAAGGTGTGTTCAAGATATATGATGAACCGGAGTGGCCAAATGCGGGGGGCGTGTTATAGATATATTATAAGCTGGAATCGCCAACTGACAGGTCGAGTTTAAGATATATGATGAGCCGGAATCGCCAAATTAAGGGATCGTGTTTAAGATATATGATGAGCCCGAGTCGCCAACGAGGGGGCATGTTCAGGATATACGATGAACCAGAATCGCCAACAAAGGGGCATGTTCAGGAAATACGATGGACCGGAATCGCCGACGGAGGGGGCGTGTTTAAGATATAGGATGAGCTGGAATCGCCAAAGGAGGGGGCGTGCTTACGAGATATATGATGGCCCGGAATGGCCAAATGAGGGGGCGTGTTTAAGATACATGATGAACCGGAATCGCCACATGAAGGGGCGTGTTTAAGATACATGATGAATCGGAACCGCCAGATGAAAGGGCGTGTTTAAGAAATAGGATGAACTGGAATCTCCAAATGAATGGGTGTGTTCAAAAGACATGATGACCCGGAATCGACAAGGGAGGGGGCGTGCTTAAAATATCTGATGGTGCTTGAGATATATGATGAGCCGGAGCCCCAAAAGTATGATGAACCGGAATCGCGAAATCAAGTGTGTGTTTGAGGTAGAGGAAGAATCGGCATAGCCACATGACGGGGCGAGTATGAGTATAACATATACATATACTTATATATGTATGTAAGGCCATCTCATATATATATATATATATATACATATATACACATAGGATGATGATGATGATGATGAGCCGGAATCGCCAAATAAGAAGGCTGTGTAAGTTGTATGATGAACCGGATACGCCAAATGAGAGGGCGTGTTTTAGATATATGATAAGCCGGAATCGTCAAATGCCAGGGTGTGTTTAAGATATATGATGAGCCGGAATCGCACGGGGTTTGTTTAATATATGTGACGAGCCAGAGTCGCGAAACGCCTCTGTTCAGGGTATTTATAAGATGAGTCGGAAACGCCCGTATGGATGACGCATGCTGCTTCTGCCAGAACCGCTGCGACCTCAAAGCAAGGAGAGCGAACCGAAAAGAAAGCAACACAAAGAAACACAAAGGCACAAAACACATCTCCACCCGCCATGCCAAGGTAGCAGCGCCGCCACCTTCGGCGGTCCAGGCACGTTACCCGCGCGCAAACCCTCTTACCGGTGAGGGCTTCCCGCGGCTTCCGTCGAAGTTGCCCAAAACGGCGTCGGCGGATGAGCACCGCCGCAATGATGAAGAATTTCGGCGGATCGCCAACATTCGTCGTATGTTGTGTTCGCAGCCCTACCGCGACCACGTCGTGGCGATGGAACGCTGCGGCGCACACTCGAAGGTGGCCTTGCCGGCAGGGCTGGCGTTGCTCGCCGTCGCCACCTTGGAACAGATCGAACACATGGAGCGCAACGTCGGTCCCGACGCAGCTGGCATCTTGGTTCCTGCCTCGACCTCAGCGGCATACTATTTCGTTCGGCGGTTGCCCCCCAATGTCCGGGGGGGACGTCTGCCAGAACTTATTCCGGGCGAGGCTTGGTGCGCTGGGTGGTGCGCCCACCCCTGCACCGAATCGGGTTGCAAGGCGCTCCGGTCTCGATGCCTCCGCCCGGTCCTTTATCGGCGGGGAGACGACGCCGATCTTGATCGGCACACTGACCATGTTTGTGCTGACTGCCACAGCGCCAAGCGTGTTTGAAGTCTAGTGGTCGACGGCTACCTCGACGGTTACCTCGGCGACATGTTCTTTTGTCGCCGGTTTTGGAATTGTGGACCATCCAGGGCGCCGGCCAGCCTAGTTTTGGCGATTGCGACGGACCCCACGGGATGCGCTTTCATACCATTCAAAAAAGAAGGTCTGTTCGTCGTAGCCTTTTGGAATCTCGTCTGGAGTCGGACTTGTCGCCTGTTGCTCCTGCTGCCGGTGTTGCTACTGCTAAGCTACTGCTATTATTGCTGCCGCTGTTGCTGCTGCTTCGCCCGGACCCGCGACCCGCTGTCCCAAAGGCATCGATTGGGCCGTTAGCCTCCCAAGCGCGGCTCGCTCGGTTGCCTTTCGCAGTGGGACAGGCCGGAGGCCGGACATGGTTCTCGCTTTGCCCAGGCAATGGGACAAGGTGCAGGGTTACATCCACGCCGGAATTAAGGAGCAATTCTGAAGTCATGGAGCGACAGTGGCGAAGGCGGCTTCGTAAACCTGGTGATGTGCGTGGTGATATTGCAGGAGGGTGCGCGGTTGGTCACTGGGGGATCTGGCAAGCCGGACGGCCTATCTGACGGTTTTTTCGCGCGGTCCCCAGGCCCTCTAGGCCCGCAGGTGCAAGCCAATCCCATCCCCCAACGCCCGAAGGTCAAGCCGACTGTTTTTGCGGATGCGCTGGCCTTGGCAGTTGATGACGAATGACGAGCATCTATGTGCTCTCCGGAGTCGACAGGACATGTTTCTGCACCGCAGCCTTTGGCTTTAAATCTCCCTCTCCATCTCGCCACCGGCGCATTTCCTGCGACGACCTCAGGAACTCAAGGCCTGACTCAAGGCCGAGCCATCTCTTGCGGGCATCGTGGAGTGCTTTCAGCAGTGCTGTCGAAAGACAACGGCTCTGAAGGTACAGATGGAAGCAGTTGTCATGGCCGGCCACAACGCCGTTCTCGAGCCCAGCGAGGCAGCACGGCATAGCACGGCAACAGTTGCAGGTGTCTGAGCCCGATGTCCCGAACACAGCCCACTGCCACATGTCGTTACAGATGCAGGAAGGAGGTGTCAGTGTGCGTACAGCGTATTGCGAGTAAAAAAACACGAAGGGACACCAATCTGCCGAATTGCTAGTCTGCTAGTGGCTTGTGGATCTTGTGGTCACTCCTAGCTGCGAGGCGACCTGCATTCGGGTCTCTGTTTGATGACAGCCGTAGCATTTCCGTGTTCAGAACGAGACCTTTGTTCCGATGCAGGCCATGTACCTGCGAAGCGCCGACTATGGCCATCATGTCTGCCACCTGATCTTGCAGAGAAGCCTCATGCAGCACCATATGTGCATGCAGCAAGTTCACTTCCGAGGTAGCATGCGCCTACCTGCTGACTGGGGTCGTGCACGAGGCTTGCCGACAGCGAATCCTATCGGCCTTGATGCTTTGACTGTTGCTGGCACTCAGCAGCTTAGCACTGCAGGCCAAAATCCCATCGGACATGCTAAACATGCTGGTCATGGGGACGACAAGCAAGGCCAGAGCGTTCTGCAGACTGTGCCTGCAAGCACCTACCTACCAGTCTGGCACCGTCCCTTGCCAAGGCAGCCTGGGATCCACTTGTACCTCTAATGCCAGCTTCTCAGCTTCCGGCGCCAAGAGTTTCAACGGGAAAGATGTTGAGAAGTCGAGGAGACAATCGTTCGCAGGTGTCCTGTTCCTCTCGCCACATGTGATGGCAGCGAGATGCAGGCCTTGTAAAGGAAGCTGATCGATTGCACCATTTCACGGGTGAGACTAGCATGTGAGCCCGAACTTATCGGAATGTACATGTCCGTAATCCACCGTACCACTACGACCACCACTGTTGCTGCTGCTACTGCTATTGCTATTGCTACTGCACAACTCATCGTAGGTAATCCTAGGTAGTGAGCACTCGCAACCCAAAGTAGCAGGAGTGCGCAGAAGTCCCGCGCAGAACCACGTAAATGGTTGATTGCAAGAGAGCTCGGGCAGGTTCCACACGAAACAAGCTTTACACATGTGTGTTCCAATCTCTTTCGGGGAGAAACCAGTGCCTTTACGATTACGTAGACCCGGACGTTCTGCCAGCCGCTCGCCAGGCCGGGCTTCCGCTGAAGCCGTGTCAAGACGATGACAACCTGTGTGACAATGAAGCCTTGGCCTGAGCAGCAGGAATCAGCTAGCCGGGTTTAGTGCTACTTGGCACGGAAGCCTCTCTGGCCACGTATTGGTGGCTACGTGATGCTCTGCACTACTACTGCTCCAGTCCTTCTTGCCCGTACTGCAAGCACAGCGAAGCGCTCTCAGGATTCTCTGTCAGATACAGAAGGCACCCGGGCTCAGTTGGATTTTCGAGCCGACGCTCCCCTTTGTGTACTCTCGTCGAACTCAGGTGATGAGGAGCTGGATTGGTGGAATCCCGGAGGGTTCAGTGACCAAGAAGATGGATATGCTCCTGACTGCCCTTGCGATTAGTGAGTTGTCCCGGGAGGGAAGGGAACACGCTTCCAAAATAGAACAATGTATTTCTTGACAGCTGCAGTTCTAACCCTGTCATCATGTGGTGAAAGTCCCTTCTGATGTTTGAAGCGGAGCCTCGTCAAGGTCAGCGTAGCCACAGCCAAGAAACCTCGGCCAGAAGCATCCAGTTTAGGTTTGGGGTTTAGGGTGTATAGGGATGAACTGCGACGCTGGCGGGTTGTATTTGTGATTCCCACTTGACTGGGCTCCACATACGAGATTTGCAGAAGCGAAGTTGAGCCTCAAAGACACCGGGCTCATGTGTCTGGGCGAACGTGGAAGGCCAAAATTGACCGTGTATCTTTTAATCATCTCAACTTATGAGACCAGGGGGTGCGGCTGTGCTCGGGCGCAGGTTTCAAGGTCTCCGAGAACTGCTGCGTCCCTTGTGGACTTCTTGCACTTACTCGTAGCACCTGCGCAGCTGCACCCCAGCGGCAGGCAACTGCAAACATCATTCACGTGCTGATCTGTGGTGAGATTTGAGAAGCCCTCCCCTCGCATATCAGATATTGTTGGTAACAACCTGCTTCAGCGCCTCCAAGCCAGATACAGTCGGCATGTGCTGCGAAGATGTTTCGGTTGTCTGCGCATGATCCGGTGGCGGTGATGGGCCGAGCACAAGAGGAAGAGCGAACGGGACGCACCAAGAATGCAAGTCACATCGGCTCATCAAAGTCAGTCCGTTTCAGGTATACATAGCCTCCTGATCTGTTTGTTTAAGCACTTCAATCTGCACAGTTGCTTGTGCTGATTGCCCTGTATGTCTATATGCATTAAGTACAGAGCACGGCTGCTGCATGCCGATGCAGCGTCCAACAGTCGTGAATCTGGAGTCTGGCAAGGGATATGGCTAGCTACTCCTGGGAATTTTTAGCACGCCAGCCCTGGGCTTTCTCACAAGAAAGGATCAGCGGATGCCTTGGGCAGGACAGTCAGACAGCAAATGCTGCTCAAAAGATTCCAGTTCCTGCTTATCACGAAGCTCGAATGTGTGTGTATCATGCAGACGGATAGAATTAGGTAGTTGAAACTCAGTCCCCCATGCCTGTGCTGTCCAGCCGCTTCGATCTTTGCACGTCTGTAGTTGCCATCCTGCTTATCGCATCACCGGTGTGGTCCTTCAAATCTCGGATTCGGCGAGTTACAATGAAAGAATAAAAGAACCGGATGCAGATTGTCCTGGGTGGTAAGCCACTGCAAGACGGCCGTGTGGTGAAAGGGAGGAGTAGGGAAGCCTTCCCACACCATTCAGCTTGCTAATTCCTGCACAGCCCTTGGGCCATCAGGCAGGCAGCCCTTTGAGGCGCAGAGTCCATCCGACAGGTGACCTTTACTTGCCTGAAGGATCACCGAAGGGGGACCGTGCCTCTATGCTGGTCGATCATAGTTCGCCGTTTCTGCTGCCTCGCCCCTGTGTCGCCCACAATGAAGGGAAACTGTGATGCGTGCGGAGGTCGGAGCGTGTCGAAGTTGTTGTGTCTTGAGTGTCCACTTGACTTTCAAAGTTATAGTCACTGGATGTTACTGGTGTTCGTTGTTACTGTTGGCATCCCTGGACATTTTCCAAGTGAGGAGCTGGAATTTGTTAATGACAGGCAGACGCATGGCATCAGCAAGTCCAGCTTGCTGCCCATGCTTTTTCCTAATTGAGACTCGGATGGAGGTGTACTTCTCAATAGTCCTGGGATGAGGAAACAGCATGGCTTGCGATATGCCTCTACGTGCATCAAATTCGGTTGGAGGAGTGTGCAAGGACTCGGCACGAACATTTTTGCAGCGCAAGGCAGGTAAGGAGGGGAGACAAAGCACCTAAAGGAAGTGTTGCTGGCGGGAAGAGACCTTGCACATGTCTATTGCACGAAGCCTCTCCGCCACATGCAGGTTTTGTGGGCATGCGTGACGCAACATGTCGCACTGCCCAGGAGCTGAATTTACAGACCTGCAAAGGCTGAATACGATGAAGTCGATCACCTGGCAGACCAGATGTATAGTGGTTGTTGCAAAAGGGGCTACAATCAGAGTCTGGTGTTGCATGCGCCGACATACACCTCTCTGGGATGCATCGAGTAAAGAGGGCGCTGCTTTGCGGAAGCAGGAGCTGGACAGTTTTCTCTGCCACGGACGCTTCTTGCGATTTGGTGTCTGGGTTGCGGTCTCTGCCTGAGGTTGACAACAAGATGACCATCGCGCAGGAGGAGATTTTTGGCCCAGTCCTGTCGATCATCCCATACAGCACTGAAGAGGACCGTGGCCTCCCTGCAAGTGTCTGAACCTCATTTCATCATATCGTCCCGATCTTGCCCTCGAGGAGGCAGTCCACATTGCCAATGACACAGCTGCCTCCTGAGACGAAGTTCAGGGCCACTGAGGGGCATGTGCAAGTCGCAGGGACCCAGTGATCGAACCTGCCAAGAAAATCCTCTCACCACAAATTTGGAAGACTCCAGGCCTCAACCCATGAAAAGAACAGCCTGTCATCGAGATCTCGAGCTGCACCCGCCCACCAACACAGGGAAAATGATGAGTACCAGGATCTTATTAATGTTATGAGATGGTCACAGTCTCGCAGATGAATGAATAAGAACACGACGTGTGAACGTGACGCTGGTAGTAAAATCTATGCTTATAATTTAAGATGCCGCTGTTGTGTTGTACAGTCGTAGTTTAGTAGTCGTGGTAGTCGTTCCTAGTCGTCAGTAGTAGTAGTAGTAGTAGTAGTAGTAGTAGTAGTAGTAGTAGTAGTAGTAGTCGTGGTGGTGGTGGTGGTAGTAGTAGTAGTAGTAGTCGTAGTCGTAGTCGTAG